>RJWM01014188.1:0-51208 GCA_004363535.1 Dasyprocta punctata | reverse complement strand
GAGTCCCATTCTCAGAGGTTTTGGTTTATTAGTTTTGCATTTCTGAGAAGCACCTCATGTGTTTCTGATAAGATTACTTTCAAACTGGCTGTGTCTTTTGAAATCCTACGAGACTAATACCACTCGTGGTAAGCTATGTTATACTGTAATCTTCTCACCAGCCTCTTGAAACTGACGTCTCTTTTCATCATGTAATCCAGAACCTTTAGATTTCTATGTTACTAGTTCCTTCTCATCTAGGAATACATTACACAGACTCTCGCAAGTAAATAGCTTTAAAAAAAAAACCTTCGAGATTTTGAAAACATTTTTTATTCATACTGGGAACTGGCTTGTATTTTTAGTATTCAATATTGTTGATACTCAGAGCACTAAAACACACTTAAAATAAACAAAAACAACAAAAATCTCATGAAGATCATGTAGGAGAAATGGTTGAAAGAAAACATAAATAAATGTAACTCAACTTGCCTATCCTGTCTCCCATCCCATGCCAGCCATCAGCTAGCCTCAAACATCTTGTCTACCAAGCAGCACCTCTGGAAAGAGTCCCTGAAACATGGAAGAGCCACGATTCCCATTTTCATGATGCTGCTTGTATATTCAGTTGGCAACCCTAGGACATCTCCACTAACTGACCACCAGTCACTCATCTCCTTCTTTTCACATTCCCTGGGTACACTTACAAATTCTCTATTCTTTATAGGAAAGCAAGTCACATATTTAAAACCAATTCTTTATTTCCAGTTTGTATTATGTATATTTTTTGCTCTTGGGTATTTTTTTTTTGTACTTGGACCTTGGGTAAAATTTTTTAAAAACTATTTTAAGAGCTAGACTTTTATGACTGGAAGTATCAAGGAATGATGCTATTGATTGAAATATGAGATTAAAAGAAACATCTATCTTCAGAGTAAAGTGAACAAATAAATTTATTGTCTAAACTGTAAAGGCATTGAGATTAAAAGGGCACTTTTAAAAATTACTTCTTTATCACAGCATAAACCCAAACTACTCAGGCATATCAGAATATGTGGTTGGCCTAGTCATAAAAGAAAAAAATGTAAATAATAAAGTGTGGAGTTTAAATATAATTATGTTTCAGTCTTTAGTAAAAAAAAAAAAGCATTGATTAAAAGTTTAAACAAAGCCAGGTGTGGTGATGCATGCCTTTAATTCCAGCACTCAGGAGGCTGAGGTAGGAGGAGCATTGTGACTTCGAGGCCAGCTTGGGCTACAACATGAGCAAGGCCAGCCTGAACTACATAGTGCAACCCTGTCTCAAAAAACTAGGGCTTGGCGATTGGCTCAGTGGCTTAAGCACCTGCTTGGCAGGTGTGTGGTTTTGAGTTTGATCCCCAGTACTGACAAAAAAAAAAAAAGTTTAAACAAAAGCCAACATTTCCAAAGTATTTCCTTTCTCACAAGCTGATCATCAAGGAAAATCATGCATTGTTAAAGCCATCCTAGGTTTATACCCTCCAAGCATATGTTAAATCTTCCACCAATAAAGGAGTTTGAGTATTCAGAGCATTCTACAAACTTCCTATAAATTCTGTTAAACATAGTGTCAGAATTCAGAAAGGAAAATTCTGTGGAATAAGCTGCATTAAACCACAGACATTATTCTGTCTATGACTAAAATCTAGAAAATTCCAAAACTGAAGATCATTTAGAATATTTTCACCAAACTTCATCTCTCCAACAAATTGAACTTAATAGAGGAATAAAATAATGACTTGTCTTATGAAGTAGCATGTCAGCACCCTGTCACTATGACAAATCACCTGAGAAAACCAACTGACTAAAGGAGTTTTGTTTGGGCTCAGAGTTTCAGAGTTTCAGATCTCGGTTGCTGTGGGCCTGAGGCAGCAGCATGCATCATTCCAGCAGTGTGTGATAGGCAAGGCTGCTGCTTCACTGGGACCAGAAAGCAAAGCAGAGAAGAGACCACCTCCCTACTCCCATCAGGGGTGCGTCTTCAGCCCCCCAGGTTCCCTTCCCTTGGCCACTTCTACCACTTCAGAATAGCCCCAGAGGCTGGGCAGCAATCCTCAAACAAAAGGACCCTGAGGAGACATTCTCAAAACAAGCTGTAGCTAAGTGAAGACAACCTGTCAAGCTATTACTACCCTTATTACACCAATGCATATGTGCATCAGTAATAAGTTGTGTCTGTGCAGTTAACTTTTCTACATACCAGATTGGATATGGGAAAAAAGTTTCAAAGAAGACTGGTCTTTCTAATCATAGTGATATGAGTGGTTCTCTAGAACAAAAATCTGAAGAGTTACATTTATTTCTTTCTTACATAAAACCTCAGAAGCTGACTGTAACAGATTCTTCATAGTTAATATTCTTAGGTTTATGCTTATCATGTGATGTTCTGCCACATTTTAAATTTATTTCCTCTTCTTTCTTAAAGCACATTGGGTGTATATTACTTTCTTTTGTTTTCTTTCTTTTCTGTTGTGATCCTGCAGAGCGAATTCAAGGCCTTGCACGTGCTGGGCAAGTACACTACCACATCCTTCCCCTTACGTTTGGGTTTTGCTGTAAGAATTCTTTTCTAATTTTCTCTAGTAAATTAAAATATTTATACAAATTATATATTAACAGAATAAATAACATCTACTCTTCATACAACCTACTCAGAAGTTTTCATACTCTTCTTCTACAACACACGCACCTTTTGTATTTTTCTTTTCTTTTTCTTTTTTTCCCTCTCTGGCTCTGGGAATTGAACTCAGAGCCTTTGCACTGATCTACATTCCCCGTCTTTTTTATTTTTTCTTTTGAGACAGGGTCTCACTAAGTTTCCCAAGTAGGACTCAAAGTCATGTACCCCCTGCTTCAGGCATTCAGAGTGCTGGGGTTCCAGGTGTGCACCCCCACACCCAGTTGTGTTTTCTTTTTAAAAGCAATGATGAGGGATGATATTTATAGTCTTGGAAATGAAATTTCAAGTTTAAAAATCTCAACACCCTAACAATTTCTGATTAAGTCATCTGTCTTGAAAATACACACACACATACATATACATACACATGTACATATACATATACACAAGCACATATGTATGAATGTGAACATATGTATTTTACACATACAGTATTTTCAAGTTAAGACCTGAGACACATATAAATGTAGCATTGTCACCACTATTAATATCAACTCATCAGAGGCAATTACTTTTATTCAATTCCTTTGGTTAAAATGTTCAAAATTATATTACTTAATTCCCATGTCTGAGCTATTATCCATTATTTCTGTATATTAAAAATTCATAATTTTACATATATATATATGTACATATTGCTGTAGTCAGGTTTTGCAAGGGAAACAATTTAAGACAGGACACATAATTTATAACGTTATTTTATAATAGTCACCCAAAGAGTCAAATACAAAAGAGTTCAGGAGATCTGTCCACACACTAGAGACCCAAAGAATCCAGTTGTGGGCCTGGATCCCATGACAATGCCCTCCATGAGTCCACCTGGAGGTCTAGAGCCCACGACAATGTCTCATGCAAGTCTGTTTCACAGATCTGTGCTGGGAAGGCCAAAGGTAAGTGGTGGAAGTTAGAAAGTCTGCACCAGCGGGATAAAGGATCTGTGTCAGCACGTTGAGAGATCTGCACTGGAGCCGGGAAGCTCAAAGTAAAGACCAGATCTCCCCTAGAAAGTACCACATCCTCCATGATTGCGAAGACCAGAGATCCTCTGATCTCTGTCCTCGGGTCTCTGTCAGGAAAGCCAGCGTGACAAACTCCTCCAGGAGACCAACAGCTCCTTCCCTTCCTACTGAGTTCTCCTTTCTATGTTGTTGACAACAATCCTTAGGTGGGCCCTCCACACCCAGCAGCACGGTTCTGGGTCTTACAAGTTGACCATCAGTTGTCAATCCACCACATATTTCTACTCTCTTTCTCCCCTTTCTCCAATTCTTTTAAAATACATTTTGTTAGGTTGATATTTATTGCTAGATTATTATGAACTGGCACGTAGTATGCGCAATTCAGCCAGGTAGTATTCAGTAGGGATCTTTTCATGTAATACTTTTTCATTGCACAGGAGATAATAGTTTCAACTGTTCTTTCTTTTCAGTTACAAGTAGTTTTCTAAGTACTCCCACCAGTGCACTCCCAAACTCTCACTGAGTGAATAAACCTTCGCAAGGTAAATTTCAAGCCAGAGATTCTTTCAACGTCACATTTAATTTTTTTATTATTATTTTAAAGAGATCTGCAAGGAGAGGCTACACAATTTTGCAAGTTACCAAAACTGTCACATTTCATTTTTACCTGAGGACCTCTCTTCAGAATCTCTACACTCAGCTCTCTTCCATATTGGTTGCTCTCTTTATGTGTGATGTAACTTTCACTGGGGTTTCTTTTCACCTCTGTTGGGTGAGATCGTCTTCTCATTTTATCTCTATGTTTTTTATCTTTTCTCGAATCTGTTAGCCATCCCCACCACTTTCCTATAAATTCTGGAAGAATTATTTCACTTTCTCTCCTACTTTACCACTTCAGATGTCACTGTTTGTCAACGTTTCATGCACTGTCCTGGGTATAAATACATACACCAGAAAAGATGGTTACATACAAACTTTTCTAATTTAATGGTGCCTGTTTTTTTTTTTATTTACAGAACTAGTAATTATATTGATGTTCTTCTTATTACATTTTACCTATCCCTGGAAGGCTGTATCTTAGATGTAATTTTTCTCTTATTCATAAAATAAAGTCCTCTTCATCAAGAATGTGGTATCGTTCCAAATTCTTGTATGATTTATCAAACTGGCATCCATATTCACCAAATCCATGAGAGATGAAGTAAATTATACCCAAGACTCAATGATTCTCTGTTCTATCTTTCATAGAAAATTTAAAGTATACTAAACCAATAGCTCCTGCAACTGTTATTTTTTTTTTCTTTTTGAGACAATGTCTTGCTATGCGGTTCAACTGGCCTTGAACGCACTTTGCAGCCCAGGCTGGTCTTGAACGCACAGTGATCCTCCTACCTCAGTCTCCAGAGTGCTGGGATTACAGGCATGCACCACTACACCTGGCTCTGCAATTGATTTTGACCCAGCTGCAAATTCAGGAATTGCTTGGAAGTAGAACCATAGCCACATTCATCCCAAGGGATGCTGGTCCCACCGGACACGAATCTTCGTCATCAGTGATATGGCAGCCAGAGGCATCCAGGGTAGGGCCCTATTCTTTCCTTACTCACCTGTTCGCTTTCATGAGAAAGCTATTATAATGACTACTTCTTGTTAGTATGACTTTACCCCAAGTGACACCGTGAGAACCCCGCTTGCTGTGGCTGTTGCCTTGGACACATCTACATGGTAGGGAGAAAAACCAAACATATTCTGACCCAATTTTACAGGTAACCTTGTGAGTCACGGTTTTGGGGTGGGAAGTTCCTGCCTCCTAGCTCAGTCTCACTAGGTTTTTACAGCAAGGCCTCCATGGTGTCAGCGTGTGCCTTGGCTTTAGCAGAGATCAGTGCTGACACTGGACTCTGCCCATACTGAAAATCCAAAGTACTATTTTCAAAAAAGCGAGGGCATGATGATTTAGAGATGTGGACTTAAGATTGAGGTCCATTTCTAAAAGAAGTCTAAACTAAATAATTTCTTTAAACTGGTTGACTTTATTGTGTGACTTTTTAAGAAAAGCATTTCTTGCTCCCCCAGTGAATAAATCAGACTAAAATCACAAAATTTTTTGGTTATCAATGTGAAGATGCATTTCTGTTGTGTCTAAATGCTTAGTTCATTGTAGGTTCCCATACAAAAAGCCAAAAGTCAATAAAAAGATGATAGAAGTATCAGAGGGCTTAACCTGATTAAAAAAGATTTCTCTACAAGGAGTTAAAGGGAATCTTAATGTTTAATAATGTATCAATCATTAAAATGACTCAATACACATAAATTAAGCAGTTAGTGGAAATACAATGAGTAACCATCACATAAACTGTTTTTTAAAGGTTGAAATTATTACAGTATTGTGATTGGGAGATTATGCTTTCAATTCATCCAAAAAGAATTAGTTTGAGAAGTTGCTTGAAACCAACATTTGGCAAGAACTGCAGCCCATTAATCATGACAGGCTCTAAATGGTTTTGATGGCAAAACATTTGAGATGTTTAATCAGGTGACCAAGGAGAAATTAGTAAGATCCTGCCTGCTGGTCGACCACCACCATCTGTCATGGTTGAGTTAGTGGTTAGGATGCTATAAATCTGGGAGAAGTAGACTTCACCATCACCTGGAACCCATGTCTGAAAACTTTCTTACTAAATCAGACCATGGAAAATTATGACCCAAATCCTCTACCATTAACATTTCTAACAAGTGAGCTCAGGGTCTTTAGAAATCTGCAACATGCTGGGAAACTTGTAAAACACTTTAGATTTCAATATAATATGATTTGCTGTCATTTTGGTCATGCCGCATTTAAGTAAGGTGAACTTTTGCATTTTTGGCAGTAGGCAATTATGCATTAAATTGAAGATTGCTTCTTATATTTACCATAAATGATCAACATTTTCTTAAGTAAGATGTGCATTCTATTTTGTAGTCAATTGATCTTATTCAGATTTCAGAAGTTTTCTTTAGTATCTCACTTGGAATACAATTTTGAGTTTAAAGTATCAAGAAAAACTCTGCGTCAAATGTTAAAGAAAGCATTTATGATTAAAACATCTTTTAAATTAAAGTTTGAAATAAAATTATATGTTTATACCATATACATATATAGAATTCATATAAAACCATGGATGGAGGCCCTTTTAAATTCAACAAAGGTGTCTAATGGTTTAGACCTTCATAGACAATGAGCTAAACTTTCTTTAGAGTAGGGTTCAACCATGGGAAAGTGGCTTAGGAACCAGCAGATGGTAGCTGGTGACTGGAGAAATAGTAAGGGACCTGGTGCTCTTGGTCACTCATGTTAGTTTCTCGAAACTGTCATAACCAAGCATTACAAACAAAATAGTTCACATAGCAGAAACTGTCTCAGAGTTTTGGAGGTCATAAATCCAAAATCAGAGGTCTGGGGTTGGGGAGAGATGAGAGGAAAAATTCAGGAAGGGGAAATAAAAAGGATCAAGATGTTACATGCATATACACCAATTCCCAACAATGAATGTATTTATTATGTACCACAAATATGTACTAATAAAAAGGGAAAAATTCAAGATGTTGGCAGAGTTGGTTTCATGTGAAGGCCATGAGACAGAATCTGCTCCATTTGTTTCTCCCAGTTTCTGACAGTTTTCTGGTGATACTTGGCATTTCTTAGTGTTAGATCTCAGGAGCTCACATGGCATTCTCCCCGGGGGCGTGTCTCCTTGTCTCCCTCTTTGGAGAAGGACACCAGTCCTACTAGATGAGGAGCCCATTGTGCTATAGCAGAATCTCAGCATAACTTCCTATCTTCAACGGCTCTCTTTCCGAACAGAGTGATATTCCACTGTACCCTTGTATACCTTTAGGATTTGGGCTTTGATATATGAATAACATTATTTACTCTCTGTAACATTTCACAAATCAACACACCATACTGCCTTGCTCTCCTATTCTTTGAGCTTGGGAAGCTTGCTTGTCTCTAAATTTTAGTTTTCTTGTTGCTAAGTAGGTAAAGCTATCAGCACCCATCTCATTGGCCTACTTGAGCTTGTAACTAGGCTGCACTCACAGAAGGTTAACTAGGTACATTTTAGTTATTATTAACAGTAGTCGAACAGTATATCTTGTCTATAACTTGATTTATATATGATTGCCCATCTCATTTCATCTTAACTTCTCCCCTACCTAGGAAAACTTTCCAAAGAAAAAGAACACTGCTGTATACATATACAATGGAGTACTTCTCAACCATAAAATAGGAATAAATTTGAGTCATTGTAGGAAAACGGATGCACCTAGAGACCAAAATGCTTAGTAAAACAAATCACACATCATAGAAACTTAAATACTGCCTGCTTTTTCTTATAGGAAAAAGTAAGTAATTCCAAGAACAAAATAAAAGATAGACAACGAGAAACAGCAAGACAGATCTTTTGCAAATTGGAGCGAGATCTAGAAAAAGGAAGAGGACAGAGGGAGGGAAAAGAGAAGTACAAAATGTTGAGATGGGATACCTACGTGCACCAACTCTGCGGGAGGACTGCAGTACTCATGTTTTGTAATAGTCAGTGCTTACTAGAGTCAGGTGGAGAAGAGTGCAAGGCTTTGGTCTGCGCTGGAGATGGGAAGGATCCAGGCGAAGGCTGGAGCCCTTGACTTTGTCCCATAGGGTCCCAGCACCTGAGGATAGAGTAGGCACCTTGGGTGCAGGCTGAAAGGCCAATTCTGGAGCCCCAAGCTCCACCAGGGCTCACAGCCAAAGAATCCCTGCCAAAGATCAGAAGACGAAGTAAAGGCAAGCACCAGAATTCTTCCCTAGAGAACACCAGCCGTCCTAGGGGAAGGCAGAGCCCAGCTGCGGAGAATAGCGAAGCTTCTCCAGGGGAAAAATCCTCCCCACCTGGTCCTCCTTTCCCAGTACCACGCTAACTCAGTTCAACTGTGTGTTCCCACCCAAGCTGACCATTGACTAAGCACCTCATGTATCATAAATGTGTATTAATAAAATAAAACACTGATGAGTAAATTTATCAAAAATTCCTACTAATTGTTAGTAGCTATTCCAAAAGCATTCTGGATACATCTACACATTCATGTACGGATCTGAACAATTCAGTAGTAAAATTTCACGTGCGACAGACACTGAAAGCCCATCATTGCTAAAAGTAACAAGAATCAAAATTAATATTTTTATTTTCCCATTGTATAGTTGATGGGGGGATTTGCTCAGAGTAAACACTCAAAATCTCAAAAATGAGATTAAACAGAGCGTGAGGTTTACCTTGCCAATGAGGTATATATTTCTGTAGTTTTAAACATGTTAAACTCTTTGCAATATTTCCTGAAAATACTATACCAACAAGAGCACAGTTACTTAACTGAAGAAACCATTCTGCCATGGCAGGAGAAGCTTCATTAGTTTTTCTTTGATAATTAGCTATAACTGCATCAAAAATTATTAGCTATAATGAAACAAAGGGTCTCCTGAAAGCGAGCCCACATGAATACTTACTGTGAGTAAATTAAATTGAAAAACCTTGATTAAGCAATGTACACCTAATTTCACATAAAAATGCTGATTTCTCCCTGAAGAACAACTACAAACTCCATTAAAGTAGGAACATTCCATATGAATATCAATTAATCAAAAATGTATTTATATGATGTCCCTGACTAGAATGAAAAGTATACACAATCTCACATACTAAAAAATATCAAGTGAATTAGTATCAACATCAAATCTAAACAGCAAACAAATGGACAAACCTAATTTGAACAGCTTCACCACATAAAATGATAGCATTTTGGAGAATTCTCTTCTGTTGTTACAGTCAGAGAATGCTTTGTTCATATGAATTGGCTGCATATGTTCTATGACACATGGGAAGCTATTAATTTTCATGATACTTTTAAAGGGTGCTTTGGCTATGAAGTTGGGGATGGAAAGTGAAGAAGGCGAAGGCACAAGAATGCCTGAAGTGGCAGGAAGCAGAGCAAATCCAGGTCCTCGGGCTGGAGCTCCGCCTGCTTCAGAAGCATTCTGAGCATGCATAGGCTGATGTGTTTCAACATAGCTTCCTTTGGGAGATGGATCTGCAGGAAAGTTTTCAGGTACAGTTCAGCTCTAATTTCCTTTACATATTCAGAGGACACCTTGCAGGGTGATGAGATGCATACAAGCAAACAGTGAGAAGGACTCATACAATGTAAGTATTTGATGGCTCTTCTCTTTCTAGACCCTTAGCCTAGAACTCTAATAACCGTGGCCCTGCAGTGGTCTTCTGTCCTGTTCTGTAGCACATTATCTCTTCTGTTTTCTATAGGTGATGAATTTCTCTCTACTTCTCTTTACATGATAAGCAGAATAATGCTCTGAGCCCCATATATCTCTTAACGACATCTTAGAGTTTACTACTCTCGTGCTGACATTCGTTTGTGCTCTTATTCCTTCATGATCTTCCTGTTCATTGTCTAAGAAGTGTAAATGCATTATGCTTTGGTCATTTCTTCAGAGTTCTCTCTATTATGAAGAACCCCATGTATTTGCAAAATTAATAAAATCTTTATGTTTTGCTCTTGTTAATCAACTTTCTATGAATTGGGTTCACAGATCTAGGCAAAGATTCTACATAAGAACTAAGAAAGGTAGAGGAGACTGCTCTGCCTTACAAGGGCTAGTCTCCCCTCCACTGTGAGCTACCTGTCAGCCTTAAGCAAGTCTTGCTCCTATATCTGGGTTATTGTAAACCAAGGGCCCAGAGCATGTTGTCAGCAGCTGTTTCCTAATTGCTTAATTGTTTCTACCATCCTGTAGAGTGATATGACATAATAGCTTCAGACAATGGGAGGTGGGATGTGCAATTTCCCCATCCCAGAGTCTCAGGCTGTGCTGTGACCTTCAGCCAGCCTCTGTCTTTTGCTACACTTTAGTCTCTGCAGTCTGTCACAGTCGCTTCTCATTAAGCACCTGTCATGTGCCAGGCAATACGTGGAGCTGCATCAGATTCCAGAAAGATAGAAAGGATGCTGATCCCATAAGACTTTGAATCCAGAGAATAGGAAGGACATTTGGTAAGGTTCAGAAATTCCAGCCCAAGGCCCAATGTCCCCAAACTCCAGGACCATGGAGGGTTACAGTCTGCAAGGCCTGATGGAGAAAAGGCACAGATGGTCTGGAAGAAATGGAGGAAACTCAGGAGGACTAGAGCCAAGGGAGTATCTCAGAACATCACGGGTGCTTTATGCAGCATGGATTTGAGAACTTTGCTTACGTGTATGCATAGTGCAGTTATTGAATGATGTTCAGATGCTTGGTGACAAGACTGGAGCTTGCTGTTGCTTTGTTTTTAGTGTTTGGAAGCAAGCTGGAAACTGAATTCGATAGTGCAAAAAGGGGAAGCAGAAGCAGGGAGAAAAGATTGAATTAGTTACCAAAGAGAATATTAGGGATTTTAACTAAAGAAGTGACATTAGGAATAAAACTAAGTCATTTGAACATTTGTAATGTTGGCTGATGGTTTACGGTATGGGGAGGAAGAAATAAAGAGTGAGGAGGAAGCCAAAGACTTCAGATAACTGGATGAGAAATGAAACCATCTATTTAATAGGTATGCAAAGCCTCAGCTTTGGACCAGGAAAGACCCACTTCCTGGTGACAACGAGGAAGTGACCTGCAGACATGTGATCTTAAGAGAACTGGTGTTTAGAAGAGTAAAGATCTTAGCCCCAAATGGACATTTGGGAGAAGGCACACAAAAAACATTTGAAGCCATTAAAAATGATGAGGCCCCTTAGGGAATAAGTACTGAGCAGCTAGGTAAGAGGCCATCAAAAAGAGTCTTGTGAGATTCAATATTCACTGCCTGAATCAACAAGGGAAGGAAACCACAGAGGCCTAGAGGTTGGGGGAAGAATCACAAATATTTGAGATGACGATCATTTAAAAAACAATGTGTCCATAAGTGGTGGATGGCCATCATTTCAGAAGGCTATGTAGGGACTAAGTTGAAAACTACAAAATGTCCATTGGATTTAGTGATACAAAAATCATCAGTGAATTTAGCTATATGGGATTAACAGCTACATGAAAATTTCAAACCCTGAAAGCATATGACCAATAATTTTGTCTCCTTTTGATGAATGGAAAATCAAGTTCAGGTCATTCAAGTAAATCTCCCAAAATGGCACGGCCATTTAATAACAAACCTCTCTCTTTCACAGGTGTTACCATTAGACCAGAGTTTCAGATAATTTGTTATCCAGGCATGTCAGTTTAAATTTCTAATTAAAATGGACATACTCACTGCCCAAAGCAATAATAATAGGGTTCAATCCTTAAAACAGCAAACTTAGTTTTTTTTTTTATCTCCTGCAGTTATTGGTGGAAGTTAGTTGTTGTAGTTACTTTTCTCATGGCTGAGACAAAATACCCTACACCAAAGTTAATTGAGGAAAGGTTTATTGGGATCACAGTTTATAGAGGTTTTAGTCCATAATCAGCTGTCAGAGGGGCATCGCAGAGGAGAAACAGTTCATGGTGGGCAGACGATAGCAAAGCAAAAAGGGAGAGAGGAACAAGCCAATCCTCTTTTGGCCAGTCCAATCACAGTGGACTGATCCAGCAATCTTCAACCCTTAATCCCAGCACCTTTAATCCTAGCATTGAACCAGGAATTAATCACACACTCTAGTTCAGCCACCTGTGAAAAAGTCCCATCTAAAACTACATGAGGCTTCAAGGGGACATCTAGACACAAACCCTGACATTATTAAACAGATATTTCAGTGCAGGGAATCCAGAAATTCTCTACATCAATGATTCTACCCAAGATCAGAACTGTCCAACTAAGGACACTTTGAGAGAAGACATCTTTTATTTCAACATTTAAAAAGTGACCATACGGCTAGGTTAAAATTACAACCAAACATACTGTGCAACATTATGTCAAAAAACAAAACAAAACAAAACAAAATCTCTGAACACCATCTTACAGTGGTTTTTCGGAAAGTATCTGAAAATAGTTACATGCCATTACCATTTCACTTTGGGAAGATGAAAACAGCAACATGTTTTTTCCCCACATGTTAACAATGTACTCTCTCAGGCTAAGACCTTGTAGTCTAAGTTGAAGCCTAGGGCAAAATTTTTATAGCTGAATTATAAATCCCTGAAAATAGAGATTTATAATGGAAATTCTGAAAACCCATACCTAATAGATCTATACTACCTGGAGTCCCTCTAATGAAAAGGGCTCTGAGACTTTCTTTCAGATAGCTTTGCTAATAAGATTAAATGATGGTGTTCAGATGAAATATTAAAGACACAACCCTTTCTTGATACCAGTACCTATTGCAGTAGGCCTCACACATTGAAAAACGAAAAGAAAATAATCTGTTATAGCTGGATAGGAGAATGTAAGATATGAAAAATTCTTTGGGGAAATGATAGGTTATTAAGGTATGGACGATAATATCCTCGTCAATCTATAAAACTTTTACAACCTAGTCTTATTTGTGCAGAGATTACATCCCCAAAGCTCAGTGCCAAAGACACATGTTAATAAGCTCACAACTTTTAATTAAGCAATATGTAAAAGTAGATTCCCATTAAGCTGTGATTTGTGGGTTAGTTCATTACAATGGGCCCCAACCACCAGACACATACTCAATACAAATCAAGCAGTCTGCATATTATCCAGCTTAATGTGAACCTACTAGTGATGTTTTATTGCCAGTTCAGAAGAGCAGTTCAGAAAAAGTATTTCCCCCAAAAAAACTAGGGCAGAGGTCAAAACCTAACGACCCTGTGGTGCTTGCTAATAAAATGTCTCATCTGCATTGTTTATTTGCATAACACAGTAATTACTCATACAGTTAATTATCATACATCTGATTATCAGACCTGAGGGGTTAGAAATTTTATTGCCATAGACCCTTAGAGGGCAACCCTGGTAGTCAGTTTGGGTAGTTGGGGACAAGACTAAATTCCCTTTCATTTCAGTTTGGTCGGGAAAGGAAGAGCTATGGAATCAATGTCTGGGGAGAATTAGTTAACTGAAAAAAAAAAATGAGGCTGAATGTTTCCCTCATCAGGTAAATTCTTTAAGAATTAAAGCATTAATTCTAAAAAATAAAACTATGGGACAGTGGAGAAAGAATATGGTTTCATGACTGAGAACAGTTTCGATGCAGGAAAGGGTACAACACATGAGAAAATTTGATACACATATATTCAACGAGCTACAAAATAAAAGGCCTCCACATAAAATTTAACCAACATGCCTTCAAAAATTAAATGGTAAAATACCCAGAATACAAGTAGTTGGATGAATCAATAATTTATCAATATCTCAATGTATTCGTTGAATGAATATTTACTTAATAATTAGTGTGTGCCAGACAGTGTAATATCTGTGTGTTATCCTGTGTATTCAGCACTATAGTTCAGACCATGTCACTCAAAGGGCTCAGTGTAGAGAAAAGATCCTCACATTCTCCAGGGCCCCGGTCTCTGCCCCTCTCCTGCCTGGCTCATGATGTAAGCACTTTGTTCTATCAGTTGTTCGCACCACGAAGTGCCACTCTCTCCAGGGGCTCAAAGATACAAGGCTTGAACTGGAAACTCCAGAACCATGAGACAAAATAAACTTTTTATAAGTCAGTCACCTTGCACGCTGTACTCTACTACAGTAACACAAAACTGGCTAATACATATCCAGAAAAATCCAAACATAAAAAAGTGCTACACTTTGTTCATGCCTATTTTTTAGGTTTTCATTTCTATTCAAATTATGTATCCTCTCATCTCTACCCATAAAGTAGTTTACTATTTAATGTTGTATACATTTTGCATTTTGTTTGCCCAAGTTTCCTCCACTCTTCTTTCTCCTGTACTTGCTATTTACTCACCATGTGATTATAGCAAAAAATTAGAAAATGCAGCTATGCAGACATGTAAAGCGCTTGAAACACCAACCAGTGTTAACATTTTGGTATATATATACCTTTGTTATTTTAATGGTATACCTATATTTGTACATGGAAAAAGAAATACATCTTTGTACACATATATTTAGAATTTAAATAATGATTTATCTACTTTTATGAAAAATACACTGCAGATATACTTCCATGTCTATTACTATGCTACGACAAAACAATTCCAGGTACTAGCGAGGAGTCAGCAATCTGGGCCACTGGCCATGCACAGCGTTCCACAGATTATCAGAGTACAGTCACTCCCATTTCTTTATATACTGTCTATGCCTGGTTTTGATTTACAGCAAGAGAGTTGAGAAGTCGTAAGAATTGTATGGTCTGCAAAATCTAAAATATTTTTTATCTAGCTCTTTAAAGTAGAAACCAACATAGAGCCCTCAAGTAAAGCGTTTCTTCTTAGGAAGCCTGCAAGCTTTCTATGCAGCATGTTTGAGGCCACAGGACTGAACTCGGACCAGACACTCGGGTAAAATTGCTATCGCTATTTCCAGGACAGCAGTGTAACTCTCCAGCTGACTATAATTGCATTTTGGAAATCTCAGATAAGATACATATGAGATAGAGGGCTTCAAGTGAGTGAGAAATAACCTTTTGAGTTTGCTACTGAAACATTATTGTGTAAAGCTTCTGAAAGCTTGGGTTTTTGTTTTGTTTCATTTTGTCTTTTTCACATTTTTCTAGCATTTTTACTTTTATGTTTTTAAATACTAAAAACATTTTTATCTGAATACAGCTTTGACCAAATCTCGTAAGGTTTTATAAACAGTGTTCTAATTGCTTCAGTATCATTAATTTCTTAATTGCTTATGATTGCAATTTTTATTTCCTCTTTGGCCCACAAGTAATTTAAAAAGTTCTTTGCACATATGTTCTTTTAATGGAAACAATCATTATTTATTGTTTTCATGCATTATTATCAGAATATGTATCTTATAATTTCTGTTCTGTGTGTAAATTAGTGATTTTTTTTAATAGGATACCCTAATGTATGACACTTTCTTAATGCACTAATTGTATCAGGAAGAAGAATTTTTGGCAAGATTATAAAAAGTCATCTTTCTACATACATTATCATATTTCATGTATTATTCATGTTTAGTAGACACATAGAAGCTTGTCCTAATGATAGCCAGTGGTTTTTAAACATAGAGATTTCTTTTCTTTTTTTTTCTTTTTTCTTTCTTTTTGGTTTTTTTGTTTGTTTGTTTGTTTTGTTTTGTTTGTTGTTGTTGCTGCTGTTGTTGTTTTGAAACAGGATCTCACTATGCAGTTCAGGCTAGCCTTGAGCTCACTTTATAGCCCAGGCTGGTCTTGAGCTTGCAAAAATACTCCTGCCTCAGCCTCCTGAGTGCAATAAACATAGAGATTTCAAAACAAAACAAAACAAAACAACAACAACAAAAAAAACTGTGTTCTCCTAACTAATTTATCTAAGGATTGATTTCAAAGCTATTTATTACAGGCTTGCCTCATCCCTCTTACACAGACATTAGTGGGTTTCCTTGCTCTTTTTCACTTTGTTTGTTTACCTACAAACCAATAAAAGAATTTCTCCTAGGGGCAATTTTTGGTGAGCAGTTATTTTCCAAATCCCATTCAGCGCTTGGTCCCCCAGGGCTGTGCTTATGTGAAAGGCTGAAACTGTGGAAAAATTTAAATTGGTCCCCTAGAAAGGACAGGAGACTTGGCGGCTGTAGAACTATGACATAAAAATTCATCAGGTTCACTGGAATCTCTGTGGGGTAGGGGTCACTGGAATAACTATTAGCTTCTATTAAGAAGGTGCTATTTGATCTGGGTGCGGTGGTGCACGCCTGTAAGTCCCAGCACTGTGCACTCTGGGAGGCTGAAGCAGGAAGGTTATGAGGTTAAACCCAGCCTGGACAAGTTAGCAACTTAGTGAGAACCTAAAATTTAAAAACACAAATTCAAAAAGAACTATGGATGCTGCTGACTATGAGGGCCCCTGGGTGCAATCCCCAGTAGGGGAAAAGAAAAAAACACAAAGGCATTTGAGCACAAAAGAGATGAAGGACCTCTGGGAGACCTCTGGGGGAATTGAGTTGTGTACGACTTATTTTAAGAGGATTGCAGTAGCCGATGTACCAAGAGTAGGTCAAAGTGAGGTGACAGCGAAGGCAGGGAAACCAGAAGGAAGACGATCGGACAAGTCCAGGGCCAGCCAGAGTGGCTCACAGTGGGGCTGCAGCCAACAAGTGGGTGCTAAGTCACCCGATTCTGGTTTTCAGAGGCCAGTGGTGCAGTTTCTGATGGTCGGCAGGAGGCCGAGGGGAGGTGCTGGAGTCGGCAGTGCAGGTGATGTTTGACAGCATCCCGCCCTCCTGTGACCTCGTCACTTGCTTTGATCTGTGATGGGAAGGGACCTTTTCACTCCTTCCTGGAAGTTTTAGAGGACAGTCATCCTGTTCCATGTTCCATCTTTCCCTTCTCCTAGGACGACTAGCAATGTTCTAAAGACTACTGACGTGGTCAACTCAGGAGCTGAATGTAACTGACAACAATGTTATGTGGCATCCCAAGAGTCTTCTAACAAATATATTTCAGGCACACACAAAAAACTGTCTTTTCTTTTTAAACTAGAAATTGCTACTAGGAATGACTTGGAAGGTGTATAATATATCAAACAAATTTATATTCTAACACCTAAAAAAAATGGTAAGGATAGAATGTTAGCATCACATGTTGAATACCAATAGCTGTACCTGACAACGCACTACAAAAACAGATGAACTTTAAAGAAATCTGCTAGCCAGGTGCAGTGTTGTAGAATTGTAATCCCAGCACTCTGGGAGGCTGAGGTAAGAGGGTCACAAGTCTGAATTCAAACCAGGCAATTTAGCAAGATACTGTTTTTTTGTTTTTTTAAATGGCATTTGCTCATTAGCAAGAAGAAGAGGGAGGGGATGGCGGAAGTAAGAAAGTTTAAAGAGCTGTAAGACTGGAAGAGGTAACTTTTTTTTTTTAAGTTTTTTAAATTCTAAGACCAAAAAAAAAAAAAAAAAAAAAAAAAGATAGAAACTATACAGAATTTAAAAAAAAGTAGGAAATTAACACTAGTTAATATATTGCATATTGTTATCTTATAAGTAGTCATTCAGACTATGAGATTTAGGCATAAAAGCGATCAAATAATCAAACAATGAAAGTACAAACTGTTCTTTTTGATGAACTTACAGAAATTAGTGGTATAGTTATCTGTCTTGTATATATATACATACACACATACACTGCTTTTTACCGCTGATGCCTTTAAGCAAATAAGGCAAGGTAAGGACCAAAGCTATGGCAAACTCCTCAATCCCATTGTTACAACTCTGGATGAATCATGGTAATATTAAGTTAGTTGAACAGAAAGCAATTCAGAAAAAAGATGAAACTTTTTCACCACTGCTTAAGAAGCTCAAGGCACCTGGAATTAATCTTGCATAAGTATAGCTATTGACACACAGAACTTACTGGAAAAAGACAAATTTAAAAGCTTTCCCCAAACAGCTACCAACCTAAAATGAAAGATGGTTATTGTTCATCTCCTGAAATGATCTTGAAGACCCAAGAATCAAGTAGAAAGTTGATGAAACAGCTCAGACTGCAATGAGGACACATTCTTCTTACCTCCCATGGAACCAAAGAAGCAAATGCCCAAAGAAAGAGTTCCCAGAGTGTGGAGCCAAGAGTCCTGGAGAACAAGGAACTGGGCGATGCAATCACTAAATATTCCCTACAACCAAAGCCATAGCCTTCTCAAGTCCCTCTGGAGTGTCAAAAGGGCTCTGAAGTAGCGCCTGGAATGGCTCTTCTCAAACAGAAGAACATACTCCGTGTGTGTGTGTGCTGCTGCAGAAGATGGACCCCAAAGGCCTGCACATGCCAAGCACGTGCCCTCTTGCTGAACTACACCCCATCCCCTTGTGCTGTGGTTCTATCTCTGTTCTACTGCCATACATTAGGTGCCTGAGGTGCTAATTAACTTTTCTTTTATGTTTATAGGTTTCTGGATTAAGCAGAATCGTGCTCACACTTTCCTTTGGCTTGAGCGAATGAAAACAAATACAGAGCCTGCTCCCAATTTTAGAGACCACTGAGCACCACTGAAAACCTCTCAGATGAGAGGTGGGATGCCTGTAGGAGGTGGTGGGGGGAGTGTTCTGCCTACAGAGCAATGAGAATAACTATTATCTGCTAGAATTTGGATCATAAATATCCCCAAGGATTCATGTATCAAAGGTGTAGCGCTCACCTTGTACTGTAGAAAGGAGGTGGAAGTTTTAAGAGGTGGGGCCTAGCGGTAGGTTTTGCAGTCGGGGTGTGCTCTCCCAGGGACGCAGGGCCTCGGGCCTTCCTCCGCCTCTGTGATCTCCGCTATGAAGTGAATGCCTTTACTTCTCCACGTGCTCCGCCTGCAGCACCAAGTAATGGAGTCAACCAATGATGAACTTAAGCCTCCAGAACTGGGCATAAACTTTGCTTCTTCGTAAGTTGATTATCTCGGGTATTTTTTACAGTAACTGACAGCTGACTAACAGTGACCAAGTGTTACAGTTATTACACAACCCGCTCTGGTTTTCTCTTTGTCCACCCAAGTAAAGTTAGGAGCTGTCACATGACCTGCCTTGGCCAATGACATATCAGTAAAACTGATTTGTCTAATATGCAGTTGGACATTTCATAGCCTGATTATCTCATGCCGTGTCCTTTTTCTTCTCTGCAGTAATGATTAAGAACTCTGCTATTGGACTTCTTCAGCCTGGATCCAAAGAAGAATGGCAAGGATGCAGAAGAAGCTACTCTTTCCTCAATGGACACATAGCACAGCACAGAACCTTTGCTCTCCTTAGCCACTGTGATTCAGGTGGTGTTTGTTACTACTCTGTGACGAGACTATCCTGCTGACACCAAAACTTTTCACTTGAATGAATGAAAGTTTTAGAGGAGGAAATCATAATATGTGTAATATATATATATATATATCATATATAGTATTACATATTGATTTTGCAAGAGAAATTTGAGCTGGAGATACAAATTTGTGAGTCATATATCTTAGTCCATTTGTACTACTATAGCAGATTGCCATAGAATGGATAATCTATAAAGAACAGAACCTTACTTCTCAAAGTTCTGGGAGCTAAGATGTCCAAAATCAAGGCCCAGCATCCAAGCCTTCTTGCTGAATCTTAACATGGCAGAAGGACAGAGGAAATGAATGTTGTGACCTCACAGGCAGGGGAGTGGGAAGATAAAATAGCAAGACACCAGGAGGAACCTGTTTCGTAAAGGCCTTAATCCATTCACAAGG
The DNA here is from genome assembly GCA_004363535.1 of Dasyprocta punctata. Taxonomy (NCBI): domain Eukaryota; kingdom Metazoa; phylum Chordata; class Mammalia; order Rodentia; family Dasyproctidae; genus Dasyprocta; species Dasyprocta punctata. The sequence continues at coordinate 31,242 of RJWM01014188.1, read as the reverse complement.
GAGAGCCCTCATGCTCTGCTCATCTCTTCAGGGCCCCACCTCTTAATAACACAGCAGCCACACCCAAATGTTGTCCCCCTATTTAAACTATAGCATGATCTCATTTAGTAAATGAGATCACTACTAAATAGAGGGAGACAAGAGAACCAAGAATTTACCCCGGGGCACTTGGACACTAAGCAGCAAGAGAAAAGAAGACACAGCAAAGGGAATGGAGAGCTGCAGCCGTATGGGAGGAAAGTTTAGAAAGCAGATCCTGGCAGCCAAGTAGAAAAAAGAATGAGCGAGAGCCCAGCTAGAGCGAACATTTCTAGTCAGTTCTGTAAAGTAAAGATTGAGAGCGGGCCATTGGATGCAGCAACATGGGGTGGGGTCTCGGTTGACCTTGGACTGTGAGTATAGGTGTGAACTCTAGGCTAAAGTGGGTCTGCAGCAAGCATGCAGGGAAAAACAATTGGTGCAGAAAGAACTCAAAATTCTTCCAAGCGGCCAGAGAAAAGAAGTTAGAGAAGGTACAGTTCAATAAAATGGGAAAAAAAAAATAGCAAACTTGTGTGATTAAATAGAGAATTAAAAATGATAATGTAGCAAAGAAAGCAGAGAAGTGATGGAGCTGCGCACAGAGGAAGGATCATCCTGAGGAAAACACACAGCCCCTGCCTCTGAAGCACAAGCTGGGGAAGCAGACGTGAATGCAGCCCGTGGGCAGGTAGGTAAGTAGGTAAGTAAGGCGACAGGCATTTGTCCAAGAGGGTCCCTTTGAGTTGCAACAGTTTTCCAGTGAAATAGATGCTAGCTTCTCAGCTGAGAGTGAGGCTATGGAAAGACACATTACGTGTTTGGGAAGAGATGATAAAATGTGTTATATTCACCATCTGGCAGGAGAGGGAGTGAATTAAAAAAAATAGAATGTGATCACCAGAGAGTGTGAAAGGTCACTTAGGATCTGTAGCCATGAATTTAAAGTGAAATTAGTGTCAAAGTACGTTTTTCTCTGGCTTAGGCACAAATTAGGCACAGGTGGGTTCAATGAATGCTGGGGTTTCTCTCAGTGATAAGAGGAAATGAGAGGTGAGAGCCGTAAGCAGAGGGTGTAAGAGAGAGAGTGCCGGTGGTTGGTAGTGGCTGACTATGGAAATGAGGCTGGGTAAGGATGAAAAAGCACACTTGGATGAGAGAGGAAAAAGGTGATAGAATCTGGGAATGGGTTGCTGATAGAATACTGGAGGGCTGTCGGAGTCTAGGTCCAGAGGAGGTAAACTGAGGAGACAGGAAGTGGCAGGCAGCAATCCAGTGAAATGGCTTGGACTTGGCGTGATTTGACTTTTTGCAGCAGCAATTCTGCCCTTTCAAGCCTCAGAGACAGCTTTTAACTCCGCAATTGCGTTTTTTCCTTTTGCTAATTTTTTTCTGACTCCATTCATCTTCCTTTTTTATTTCACCATATGATATTTTTATATAAGCTTGTCTTCTATTTACAGCTTTCTGTCCTGATTTCATAGAGGGTTAGTCTTCTAAAACGTTTCTAGAACCCTACCTTCAGACATCTCATTTGGACAAATAATGTTCATAAGTATAACATATTTTAGTTTTTCAGGTGATATCACAGTGAATTTTGCATATAAACCACTTATTTCAGCATTGATTATAAGAATATCATGAACACATCATAAAGAATTAAAAAGAACTGAGTAATATTAGAGAGAGAATAAAATTATAAAATGTAGGACTGGGGATATAACTCAGTGGCATGACACCTGCCTGGCAAATGCAAGGTCCTGAGTTCAATTTCCAGTTCCAAAATAAATAAAATAAAATAAAATAATTTATCATCTCAACACCCTCAGGTAACTACTAGTAACATACCTATTTTTTTAAGATCTTTATTTGCAATATGTGTTTTTATGACAGAAATCATAGTGTAAGCATCCTGCTCTTTCACTCCACATATATTGAATACTTCTTCTTGTCATTATTTTTTATTTGAAAGTGTAATTTAGTGGATGTATAATATAATATCCTATTTGTTCCACATACATCATACTATACAACCTTATTACTATAAAACATTTAAAATAGAAGAAATGGTATCTAATATACTCTCATGTGTACCTGCTTCTAGGTCCAATATTCTTCAAGTTGTGCTTTTTTCTCTTCTGTGTATTCTCATGTTGCCAGAGAATGTTTATTAGCGTTATGCTATTTAATCTTAGGACATCGCTGATTAAAGCTACTTTAATTAGAAGACTCTTGCACTAGCATGAGGACACAAATCAACAGGACAGCAACAATTTCCAGGAAAAATAGAAATAAAATAAATGTGCTTATTATCTTTTTAAAATGTGCTTATTATCTAATAAAAGAGACATTTCAAAATATCATGTAAAACACCATTAAAAACAATAAAGCAAAACTGTACATCTTAAACTACACAAAAATTTAGAACCATGCAAAAATATGTATTAAAAAGCAAATCAATAAGTTGATAATGTTGGCCTGACTTGGTGATATATAGTACACACAGTTTTTAACTAAACTAATATTGAAGAGGTATTATAAATTATAAGAAAAAGTGGATTCCAACAGCAAAATTATCACTTTCATTAATATGTTATTAATATTATCTTTACTAGAAATAGTTGGAGAAAGAGGCTATCTTAAAACGAAAATTGGTACAATATTTCTGAAGTAAAATTCATGACATGCATGTTAACATTTTTAGTATGAAAACCATTGATGTAATAACCTCGTTTCAATGCTTTCTTTCCTCTCTTCTTTCTCCCTTCCTCTCATCCTTCCATTAATTCCTTCTTCCTTATTTCTGTTTTGGTCTTTCTTTTACTCATTAACTTGCCTCACCACCCACAATACCTAACACACTCCCTTCTTTGTCTCTGTTACTCTCCACAACGGCCCGATGAGGTGGATTCCGCTAAGACTCCGTAGGAGAGGTTGGCTGGATCTACTTCCGGTGACTTCCTGAAGGAAACAATTAAGACAATAATGCAACCGTCTCACACTTGAGTACTGAATTAGTTGAGCAAACAAACTTAGGCAGCCAAGGTCTTTCAAAGAAAGGATGGAGTGAAAGTAGAAAGTCAGCATCAGAAGATAAAGAACTCTTGATGCACTGGGTCCTAATATGCTCTCCCTGGGGAGCCCAACTGACCCTCTTTCAAGCTCCGCTCCTCACCACTCAACTCTCTCGTCCCAGGTGCTCGGCTTCGGACCAGGTGAGCCCCAGCTCTAAACAGCCTCTCTCCTGGGGTGGGTGGACAGAGTGCATCAGATATCCAAATGTCGCAAGTGTTCCTCCAGCTGCGCAATCCTAGACCACAGGTGCCCACGCACCTAATGACATCACTGCATTAGCACGCAGGGCTTGACATCTCAGAGGGGCTGAATAACTTCTTCAAGTAACTTATCCTGTAAGCTCTAGGACAGGATTTTATCCTGGATCAGCTCTTAACCACTGCAGCTGCGGCATCTATCTCATTCACCCACCCACTCATTTATCATAAAAGTACTAATTCCTTATTGGGACTAGACATTGAGGAGTTTATCTTTTTTTTTTAATTTTAAAGAGAACAAAACAAAACAAAACAAATTAGAACAAAGCAGATCAGAACAGAACAATACAAGCAACACAGGACTTCAAAACAAGACACCAGGAAACCAACAGTGGCTACCGTAATAACTCTTGTTTTCTTCCAAATAGTTGTCCATATCTTCAGACACAATAAATTCAAACAAAACAAAATAGTATAAAACTAATCAAAACAAAAGAGTGAAAGCATTATGGGCCTTCGATACCAGACAATAGGAAACCAACAATAGCTACCATAAGGAGGAGTTTATCTTTAAAGAATTTGTATCATTTTAGGAAAGAACTCTGCTTCTCTCAGGATCTCAACAGATTCGGTTTCTTCTGACTGCAGTCTAACCTAGCAGCTGCAAATGTCCGAGATGGAGCAGATCTTTCATCCAACAGATCCCTGTGTGCATGTTATAAAACACCCACTCACTGCACAGTATTTATCATACATGATATACAACATATATAAATACACATTCGATCCAGTCTAAAACAGTGCAAGTATTGGTAGAATACATCACAAACTATTGTGCATGTTGAGGGACAATGGAAACTTCCCCGGATCCCTAGAGGTAGTACTGAGGGTCTCTTTTTCACCCCTGTGTGCATTTACTCTCCCTGCACCCCTATTCCTCACCATTCATAAAAAGGAAAATGTGTAAATTGCACTGAAATGAAAATAAAGAATGTAGATTTAAAAACAAAAGACCTCAGTGAGCAGCTATCTACTTAGGATTTGCCATTCGTCAAGGTTCTTCCTTGCCATATTAAGCAGGCTACTGAAACACAGTAATAGCGATTTCTGACTATGGGCAGGACTTTCTCATGGTGGGGACTTTTCATTTGAAATAATTATTTCTCCATTTCTTACAGTGTTTAAAATTAAGCTAGAAGGCCCACTGGAGTGATCCAGTAGACAGGATTTGTGCTTCATGTAGGTGGCTGGACTAGCTGAACCTGTCTGCTGTATGCGTAATTCTCAGCGTGTAAATTCTTAGTAACTGACATATACAGAAAGCACGATTTTGAAGACATCCTGGATAAGCACTTATACAATAGAAATAACATAACACCATCATGACTTTTTCTTCTGCTTACCCAGACATTGTCAGTTGATTTATTTAACAAAACTGAAAACTAAGGAAGACTGGAATACAGCTTCCAATAGAATGCTTGCCTGCTGTGATTATTGAAGTGATAAGTAATTTACTTTTAATGCTAGCGCATACCACTTAGCACCATATTTAACTGAAGGAAGAAAATCACTCATTTTTCATCCCTTGCTTAACTGACACTGAGCACAATCTATCTATTGTCACTGAAGTTAATGCAAGGAACATTTAATAGATTTCACTTTGAAATTTATAATAAGCATTTAAATTTTAACTCCTTATTATTTATATTTTTATCCCTTAATAGAGCTGACTCCAAATGAATAATCTACAATAAAGGGCACAGTAGGTAGTAGCAAAAATAGAGCTATTAATATGATTTTTTATTTACAGTTTCAATTATAATCATATTTAACATTGTGCATTATCTTTATATGAAAAAATATCATTGTGCATGACACATCAATTACTAACCCACTGTACTGCTAGAGATGAAGTTACTTAGGGAATCACTGAAAATATGTGTATGAGTTCATGGGAATTGTTTTATTCACAGATTCCTGAAAAATAATTGTTAACATTATAACCTATCTTTAAGAGACGGAAAAAATAACCTGGTGGTCGCATTCACAGATACATAGTTCTCCCAAAGTTTATCTTGAATTTTATTTATTTATTTATTTATTTATTTTTTTTTTTTTTTTTGGCACCGGGGATTGAACTCACAACCTCACGCCTGCCAGGGCAGGCGCTTAAGGCACTGAGCGAAACTCCCGGCCCTAGTTTTTTGAGGCAGGGTCGCACTATGTAGCTCAGGCCGGCCTTGTGCTCGCGTTTTAGCCCAAGCCGGCCTCGAACTCACAACGCTCCGCCTACCTCAGCCTCCCAAGTGCTGGGATTAAAGGCGTGCACCACCACGCCCGGCTCCTTATCTTGAATTTTAAAATTAGTACTTAGCACTGTGTATAAGTATGCACACTACTCCCTAAGGGGATTTGACACTGTTGCCTGTCACATTAGAATTCGCCTTTACTGAACATCTGCTTAGAAAGACTGCTCGCATCTGTCTGCCCATGGAGTTATTCTTACAGGTCATAAAGGGCTACAGAAAAATGAGAGGAATTGATTAGTGAAGACTTTCCTTTTTCCTTTCTCTATTTTCTTTAAAAAACATTTTAATATAGTACAAGTAGATGTTAATAAAAAAAAGCACTCCTTTTACTTCCATGAAAAATTAAAACAAAATTTCCTAACAAAATAAAGACTAATAAGAGTTAATATACTCTGTCCCATGATATTAAGAGAATGGCCACAATGTTACTCAGAGTCCAACTCATAGACAAAAAAAATGACTCCTTTAAAAAGAAGAAGAAAAACAAATAAAAGGACACAACTTTTTTTCAGTGAACAAAAAGAAATTAGTAGTATAAATTAAACAAATTAGCATTTTTCATAAAATGTTTTTGAAGCAAATTAATAGATACTTTTCTTCAAAAAAACTATACAGACACATGAGAAAAAAAGAAAGAGAAATTGAAATAGAGGAAAGGAGAAAAGAAGGAAAGGAAAAGGAAAAAATATATATATATACACACGATAGTTAAAATAGTTATAATACTAATTTCCCTTATTTCATTGAAAAGAAAGTTTTGTGCTAATATTGTTTGAAGAGGTGTTTTGTTTTGTTTTGTTTTGTTTTGTTTTGTTTTGTTGTACTGGGGATCGAACTCACAACCTTGTGCCTGCCAGGCAGGCACTTAGGCCACTGAGCTAAATCCCCAGCCTTGTGCTAATATTGTTTGGACAATTTTTTATGCTTATATCTTGAATTTTGAGTAACTACTTTGAAGATAACAATATGCAGTGTATTAAACATTGTTATTCTCCTATTATTTGCTTTGAAATGTTTTTCTCTTTAAAATAAAATTTTAAAAAATTAAATTGGTTTTTTCCAATGCTAATGCAAGTGCATTTTTAAAATTAGTACTTAGCACTGTGTATAAGTATGCACACTACTCCCTAAGGGGATTTGACACTGTTGCCTGTCACATTAGAATTCACCTTTACTGAACATCTGCTTAGAAAGACTGCTCGCATCTTTCTGCTCATGGAATTATTCTTACAGGTCTTGACACTGTTGCCTGTCACATTAGAATTCACCTTTACTGAACATCTGCTTAGAAAGACTGCTCGCATCTTTCTGCTCACGGAAGGGCTACAGAAAAATGAGAGGAATTGGTTATTGGAGATTTTTCTTTTTCCTTCATTTCAGATGTACCAAAAATCTTACTTCAGTGTTGGACTGGGTTATAGCAATGAGCCCAGAAACATCAGAAAGGTTCTTTTCAGCAAGAAGAGAGAACTCATGAACACATGTTAGTAAATCTCTACCCGTCACACACCTATGTGAGCACATAATAAAACTCTTATACAAACTCAGATGCTGAATCTATTACTTAATCTTTATTACTCAGTAAGACAGGTTAGTGACAGGGAAAACAACTATATAGTGAAAACAACAACAAAACACACTAGAGATGCATTTTAAAATTCTGAAAAACTCATGCCTTGCAATAATGTATTAGAAGACACCTTAGATTAAGGGACAGAGCATGTTCCTCAGCGTCCTTCAGAAGGCAGAAAATACGAGTCTTCTTAGTTACACTCATCCTTCCACCGAGGACACCACTTTCCTAAACAAAAAATGAAAAAGCCAAAAAAAAAAAAATCAATTTATTTCTGATCTCTTTCAATTCATGGTCATATTGCTCATTCAGGATAAACCTAAGTGAGAGCTGACATATTAGTCTATTTTTTCACGCAACAGAAATGTAACAAGCACTGAATAGTTTGAAGTACAGTATTAGGAATTGGGCAGATAATAATATATAAGTACAAAATGTTTCCTGCCTTTGTAAAGCTTAAATTTTAGTGAAGAAAGTAAAAGTAGAAGTGAGAGTTCTACACATCTGTAGTTATTTATCAATCCAGTTAAGGTAATAACAACTGAGTAAAAATCGTAACACTTTTTCAACTAAATTTGATTTATCAACTTGACTTAATAATCAAATAAAATGCAACTGAGGTGCAGAAATCTTCATAATGTATAACTTGATCCCTTCTCAATATATTTCATGCTGTTACAGGCCTGTCATAAAATTTGCTTTAATACATATGGTCCCACTTTTTGTTATTTGTTTGGCTTTGTGCTATACATGAGAGCACAATGAAGCTCTCTCGCCTACATCTCCTTCCCTCCTCTTCCCAACAGCAGGGGTTTAGGGAGCCCCTGAGTAGCACCTGGCACTAGTCTACTTTTTGTTTATTCAGAAATATTTTTAAGAGTTTTCTGCAGGTAACTCATGCACAAAAGTGTCTAATAAGGATACAAAACTGGTAAGTAGAGAAAAATACCTTTAATCTGCATTAGGAGTACTTATATTTGTGAAAGTGGAGTTAAAAAAGTGAGTGATAGTGACGGTTAATATCTGAAGGAAGATTCTAGTTATGTGAGGTGGGTAGGTGCTATAAACCATAGAAGTATGTTTAGAATGTTTATGTGTTTCTATAAAGCCGGGATCTATTGACAGAGATATTACTGTATGTTGGTTAGATAAAAGTGCAACTTATATGCATATGACACTTTCTGCCTGAAGAAGGGACATACAGTGCAATCTGTGATGTGAACTTCTCATGTTAGACTGTCGATATCATAATAGATAGACAATGATAAAAACCAGGACCTGAGAACCACCAAGGTTGATTGCGGTTTCTACCAGAAGTTTCCATTTTGACCCTTTGAACAAGCATTGCCTTCTGTATAAGAGATGTGGCTAACGGGCGAACTAGCTTACCCTTCCCTGTAGAAGGACAGGAAGCCCGTTGTACCTAGGTAGCCACTACATTTATTCTTCTAGATTGAAGGCAAAGGATTCTTAATGATGCCAGATTTTTAATGACCCAGCAACTCTTTGATGCCCATGTGTAGCGTTAAATCTCACTGTAAACTTGCAGCAAACAGAAGTAAGGGAGGAGGGAAAAATAAAATGATCATATAAAAACTGCCAAGAAGGGAGCATTAATTTGATCCCTTTACAAAGAGCAGAAGTGAATGCAAAAACCCTAAGTCCAAGCCACCCTAAGTCCAAGCCAGCCTGTTTGGTCTTGGATGTTGTCATTTTAGAATGCAAACTGCATGCTCTGCAAACCAGTCTAAGTGTCCTGACTCCTCTTTGTTGATACTAATTTTTTTGTTGTTTTTTTCTTGAAATTTGTTCTAAGGGAAAAAAATGTGAAAATGTCCAGTTATGCAAGAGGAACAGGGAATTTATTTTAGATTTAACTCTTGAGCCATTCCTCTAAGTCCCACAACACAACAGAAAACTACTAGGAAAGAACATTATAAATGGCATCCTACTCCTCCCCAAATTCAGGGTAACAAAGTAGCTCCCCTGAGCTACGAGGATGAAAGTGAGCTCTGTCCTCTCTGGACACACGTTTGCCATGATCCTAGTAATTCCCTGCTGTTCTGATGCTCACTGCTGACTTTTGGATGAATTCTTCCTCATTAGGCAGAAGGGTTGACAAGGAGGCTGAACTTAGCCCTTTCACTGTGACTTGTGTCCCGCGGTGGAGCCTTAGGAATACAAGAAGAGCTGGCACTTGGTAGCTTAGTGGATGCATGCACCTACAGCAGAACTGAATGCTTAACCAGCAGAAAAAAAAATTACCTTTTCACTCTAACGGATCCCTTTCACGTCCCTTGGGTTTGTAGGACAGAAGTCTCTGAGTACAGTGTCCATTTCACTTATGTGCTCTTGAATAGCCGCGGTCACTTCGCTGGGAACACACTGTAAGGCACTGACATCCCCGAACACCTGAAAAGTAGTGAGAAGGTGAACACACACTAATTCACCATGTTTCAAAGGGATATTTAAATGGGCTAACCAAAAGCTGTTATTTTTCTTTTTCTACTTTGGAAATTCCTCCAAAATGCCACAGTATTATCCTAATTCTGCAGCTTCACAGAAGGGTATAACTTCGGCTTTATGATTCAGCTTCATTTATGACCCTTACAATAATTTTATAACAACCAAATAATACAGTAAAGTGTGTATACATTTAGTAGTAGTACAGAATGCAAGATCATGATAAGCAATTAAAATAGATTTGAAAATCGAATTTTTCTAACCCTGCTGAAACTAAAAATGTCACAATCAAAGCCAACATTGTAATTCTCTTTTTTTGCTTTTAGTAACTTCTATTTGAGGGAGTATACAGAAAACAAAAACTTTGGGAGCACACGCAGTATCACATTCCTTTTGATAGAAACTCACTGTTCCCAGAGAAGTTTCTGTGTATAAAAGACCAATTACCCTGGAGCACAACTTGTAGTCATGCCAACAGCCTGTTCCACTTGTCACACACAGTTTAAGTTTCTTCCTGCACTGTTTGTGATAACCACCAACTCCTCTGACTTCATGCGTCTCTCCTACATCTTGAAGGTATCCACCATTTCCAAGCATTCTGCAGAAGGCTTGTTTCCCCCCAAAATTTGTGACCTCTTGAACTGAAAGTCATCCAGATGAGAAAGGCAGGGAACCACATCTCCTTATCAATTGGCAAATTGAACGCCTTTCTCTGGATACCAAAGAGGACATCTGCTAATCAAACAGGCTCTTCTTTTGTTACAGAACCCATTTTCTCTTTCTAGAAGTACTCTAGCTCTATAAATGGCAGAGCTAGTGAGCCACAAAGCCTCTATGCAAGGTGGGCAAATAGAGAAAAAGCTTCCGACTGAAAACTAGGAGAAGAAAACCTCCCTCCACCTTAGTGAGAAACAGGAATAACAAAGTCTGAAATAATGCCAAAGAATGGAGAAAACACTTTCAAAAATGAAGCTAATACAGAAAAAAAGGAAGGAAAGAGATTTGATCACAACCTGAATTGAGCCACACCATCATAATAGCTATAGTAATTCTCATTTATTTGGGCTAAAAAATAGTAGGTGACTAAGAAGAACAGGTTAGGTGTTTGGCATATAAAACCAAACTACATTGAGAATATAAATATCCACAGATTCCACAGTTTTCGTGTTTTGTTGAGTCTCTCTTGCCTCCACAGAGTCGGTTTCTCTCCTGGGAGACGTCGACCTTGGCCTTCGTGTTTTTCCCTGTCATCCTCCAATCTCTTACATTTATGATGCATTCTATTCTTTCTATACTTTGTGCATGATCGTTTAAAACCTAGGTTTGTTGTGAAGCATTCTGGGCACCATGGCATTTATTGAGATGCCTTCCCTGCCTTCTTCTCTAGACTGTCTAAACGTGCAAGCCAGAATTATAATACTATGCATTTCGATTCTCATTTTTTTTTACTTAGTAATTGCACTATCAGGATCTGCCTTTAAGAAATAATATATCATCAATGAATCTGGCAGAGTGTGGAATTGTAAATTTTACCCCCATCATTAGAATAACAACAACAAAAATGTGCAAAATATGTCAGAATGAGATTTTTTTTGAAGGAAAACTAGTATGACTGAGGTTACAGCCACTGAGGGTTTGGCTCGGGATTCTAGCACCACGGTTTTAGAGTTTATGATTGTAAACAAATAAAATGCAAACACAGTACCACTATGTGACTGCAAGGCAATGTAGAGACAGCAAGGATCTTGAATTGCAGAGCAAAGCTGGTGTTCGAGGGTGACACTCAGCTGCCCAGCTCGCAGTACACATAGCTCCTTCTGTCTTGCACTTAAAGCAGGACTGACCCTTTATGATATAAAGAAGTATCTGGATTTCTCAGAACTTTTCTGGCTAAAGCAGACCTTAGAAAAGAGTAATTAACTGTGTGCTAATAAGAGTAAGAATATCCTCAAATTTCTAAGTGGAAAAATGAAATTGAGATTATTTACAATCAAATTGATGTGATAGATGATATCCAGCTGCCAAAAATACAAAATACTGATAAAGTTTCATGGAGAGACCATTATAAGCTATTCAGGGAATGAAGAGGAGGAAGAACAACATAGAAAATCCATGCCAGAAGTATGTTTTTATTTCATTTGCCCACTTAACACAGGAAGTAAGTACTCATAGCACTAATTCACACACAGCAACAAGAAAGCAATTTTTGGAGACCTATAGTAAAACCTCTTATGGTTCTAAAATGAAGTTCAAGTTCTCCTGCTGGATTCAGATGCTACACCTGAAGCACAGCTGTCTGAAGTAGGGGTAAAGAGTCTATTAAAATGAATTTAAAATTGTACATTTGAAAACTAAAACTAGAAATAATATGACACTCTAAGTTACAGTAGAATCAAAAGTTTAGAGAAAGAATGTTTGCTCTTTTTAAAAAAAGAGTAGCATATTTATGTTCACTTTTTTTCAAATAATTAAAGAGCAAAGGGCTGGTATTTGGATTTATTCTCTGGGAATTACTAACGATGGGTGTAAGTAGTAGTGGCTGTGTTGGTGGTCACAGCTGCAAGAATTAGAAGCCAAAGCACACAGTTCTTTCATTTTTGCAAAAGTATACTTTACTCGGTTGTAAAATATTCAACGTTCTTAAGATTAAATATCTGAATATTGCTTCTGAAAGAGTAGCTGTCACCTTAAATCTAATGTCTAGTTTGTTTACTGGCTGTATTTTATATCCTTTAGAAAATGACACAAAATGGCAATAAAATCATTGTAAGTATTCTACAGGGGAATATAAATGCCCCTTGGTTACAGTGTACATATCTTTATACATAATTCCAGTTTATTTTCCCTGGAATTATGTTAAATATGTAAAAGCCTTTTCTCATAAAGGTAAAAATGCTAGATGTTCCCAAGTTGTAATTTAGCATTAGTGTCAAGATTGCATCAGAAATAAGGTACTGTTACTATTTCACTCTCTTTAAGTGTCATTCAGCATACTATACGTGATTTTGCACATAAAATAAATTTATATGATTTTATATCAGTGTTTCAAAAATGTGAGGTTAAAAATAATTCACAGGATACACATGTAAAATTAACCACTGCTAAGCAAATGTAGAGGTTTTTTTTTTTTTAGCTTTTTTTATTAGTATATGTTTGTCACATATAATGATTACTTTCATCTTGGGGAGCCAGTAATATGCATATTGCATCTTAATCATTTTTATATCTTCTTCTCCTCTCTGCCTTCCCATCTCTCCTCATACTGGTTCCTTTTCCCAGCCCCGCAATATCTACCTCCCTGTTTTCTATTATTTATCTTTTATTTTGTTTAAAAATTACTTATATGTTGGATTTCTCATATATCATTAAACAATTGTTTCAGATAATTATGGAAAATTTGTTCTATATGCTAAAATGGAGAAACTACCAGTAAAGCAAAGAAACCAAAATATTTGCAGATGGTTCTTATTTAATATTGACACAATTGCAAAAGGCACCAAAATATTTTCATAATATTTTTGTGTATGTATAAAAGAAGATATCAATAATTCAAGGTTATTATCTTATTTTTTTTTAAGTCCTATGAGTGAATCATCTTTGATATTTTCAGTGGCCAGGGTTAAGCAACCTTGGCAAATGAAGACAAAAATCACATTCTCTGAAAATGCTCATCTCATATATTGACTTTTGAATGCATGGACTTCGAATTTATTTATAATGTAGAAATTCAAAATTTTCCAAATATTGTAATAAATTTACATTAATAGATGAACAGAAGCATGAAATTTTTCTTTGTATTTAAGTCTCCTGTAAAATATTTTTTGTGAAATCTAATTTGAGAGAAAAAGATACAAAAATAAAAGGCAACATGTTTTATATTTAAGTTAAAATATTCAACTTGTACCAACTGTGCAATAAAGATTTAATTATTCACTTTTATGACATTTATAGTAAATATTTCATTTAATCATATATTTCAGTTCATATGTCAAGACTTATTTTTAAACTGTTTCTTTGCACTTAATATACATTCTGAGACATTTGAGACGTTTTCTATGATTTAGAATCCAAAAAAAGATTTTTTTCTGGTCTGTTGTACATTTATTTATCATTTGTGGTAGACATGATATAATGATAGAATAATTCTTTTCTAGCTTCCATAAATTCTAATTATTTGGAGAGTCAAAGAAAATTTAAAACTTTGCAAATTATTTTAGCCATAAAAGCATTTCCAGAATAAATAAATGCAATCACTTTATATGCATAAATTAAAATGTATAATTCATATAAAACAGAACTAGTTAACGACTGATTTTCTCAAATTATGAATGCAAATGAATTATAGGGAAAGTTAGCATTTTATAAGTTTGCAATATTAGTTATTTTAGGAATAACCAATAGAATCTTTAAAAACAATTTAGTAATCACATCTCAAAATACAGTAAGTGGAATCAAAACAATTCTTTATGATTTTTAATAAAGCTACACATAACTATAGTAAAATTAAGTTAGTTATTAAGAATTAATAATTTTTGCCTTATGATTGGAGTAGGTTTTTAAAAGTAAGTACATTTTTAAATGCTTGAAATCTATTATATACTTTAACATTTGCAGTATGCTCAGTTTAAAAATGAAATTAGTTTTCCTCTACAGTTTACCAATACTAGATATAAAATGATAAATGCTGCTAGAAGTGGGAAGCTTCTTCTTTAGTTTTTGTGGAAAGCTGAGCATTTCAGAGCAAGTCATACTGACCTAATTATCATGGACAAATAATATAATCTATTTTGACACATGTAGAGGAATAATAATTTTGTCTAGTTTTAAGGAAGGCTAAATCCATGCAGATCAGATCAGATATAATAGTGAATATTGTCTACCTGAGACTTTTCATTATAAAATGTCTTGTAATTAGCATTATATTTTAATACTAGTCTAACAATTGATTTCTATTTTGCTTTTGTACTCTTTTTATTAAAAAAAAGTTGCTTTCAATGGGATCTAAGTATTAGATATAACACAATGGTAATTTTACGGTTTAGTTAAAATAGACAATCATTCTTAGTGAAAAAATAAGCAAAATAGTGTCAGGACCTTATTTCTAAAAATTAATAAAAATGAAACTATCAACTTTCAAAGACAGAAATAAAATACAGTATTGACTTGACAGTTTTTAGCAATATTTTATGCAAAGTCATCAGCGTTGCTAGTACTGTTTCCTTGTAATGTATATCTGGATCTTATCATGATAGCAACGCACGCCCGAAGGACACACTGCATCTTCTTGCACAGGTGCTGTGCACAAAAAGGTCAAGTATTCTAAATATGCAAAATGAAAATGTGACTTTCCTCCATTTTTGTGCAACTGGATTAGTTTTGTGTTTGGAGCAACCTGAAGCTATGCGCCATGAGAATGCGCACAGCACGATTTTGTCCTTTTCCACGTGCAGCGACTTTCAACAGAGGGAAAATGACCGGAGTAATTTTCCCTCTGACAATGTAAGACACCAACAGTTCGCGTCCATTGAATGAGTGCTGCCTGTCGGTCCTGCAGATTTTAAAATTTTTCTATTGATTCTTTTTCCAATCATCCTACACTGCTGTCGCCCTTCTCTGCCATGCACATACACACGCATACAGCAAATAACTTTATTCGTGGAAAGTAGAATTTGCGAATACACTGACTAGTCTTTTCTAGGGAAAAAATAAAGCGGCAAACTCTCAGTCATTCAGATAAGATTCTGCGCTGTAATTCACTGATTAAGGACAAAGCATGGTGCCCCCTCCCCGCTTCCTGCAGCCCCAAGGACAGTGAGCTTCCTGCTCCACCGTCACCCTGCGGGGAATAAAATCAAAGGCTCAGTTCCTCTACCCCTATCCTTTGCCCTGTACGGCCCTGGATTCGCTGCTCAGCCTTAAACCCCAGAGCTGAGTAAAACCCACCAAGAATAAAATTGTGTTTTGAGTTTTCGTTTTTCTCCTTTCTTCTCCTGCTGCTTTCCATCAGCAGAACACTTAATCACTAATTGGTTAATCCGTTATTTAGGCAAGTATTAATATTCTAATTTTGCAGACAAGGAATCAGGCTTCCTGCTGTGCATCCCCTGGCCCTGTGGTAAGGAGCTCTTCAGATGGGAGATTCAAAGTAGGTGAGGTTGGCCTCCGGGGACCAGCTGCTCGCCTAAAGCCGCGCGGCGCAGGAGGGCTTCACCAGCCTCCTCAGATCGCGAGTTCCTGGCTCCCAGTTCTGCGCCCAGACCACCAGGCGACACTGCCTCTAATGACAAAAAACCGTTTTCCCATTCCGCCCAACGAATGCTCCAAGGACTTTCTTAATTGCGGCTGCTACCTTGGGATCCGGAAGCTTATTTGTAACTTGATGAATCTGCACCAGTCTTGCCTGGGTTTCTAGGTTTTGTAGCACTAAAAACTTTACACTAACTTTGTCCTTATAGAACACCTCAAGGTAACCCTACGCATCCAACAAAGAGACAAAGCGTTGCTCTGTGAAGATTCAGAATCTGTGGCTCCCAGAGAGGCAGAAAGAAACACAGGGAAGGAGAGATGCTTGCTCGGGCGCTGTGGACTCCAGACCTTCTCCGAGAAGTGGACAAGAGGGATTTTTTTAAAAAGCAAAACATTTACAGGATAACACTGTAAGAGCCGTGTCATCGTAGGCCATAAGCCTGCATGCAAAACATGCCTATAGAAAACAGTGTTCACAACATAGCTTCTTCTATTTCAGATGCGTGGTGTCCAACCTCTTTCATGCAGAGATCGTCCCTTCTCAAAAAAGTAGCTTTCCTCACAAATAAAAATTTGAAGATAATTTGCTTCTATCTCAAAAAGCTAGGGTTTTATTGAGAATGAAAAGGGGAGAGGTTAATATCTGACCTATATTTCATATCTGAATTAAGAGAGGATTAGAAATCGTTAGTGACAAGTGAAGATGTGCTAAATGCAAAAAGAAATTTGTATAACTGGATAACCTGTTTTCAAAAACACCGTAAAACCTTAGAGAATAGAGCTCTGGTTACAGAAGTGAAGCAAAATTACACTTGTGTTTCCTATTTATTATTGAATATAATTTATAAATAAATTAGGGCCGGCCTCCACTGCCTGTTTATCCCAATATCAGAATATCTGACCAGACCATGGTATGAAGCTCACCAGTATAGCAGTTTAAA
This sequence comes from Dasyprocta punctata, assembly GCA_004363535.1. Lineage (NCBI taxonomy): Eukaryota > Metazoa > Chordata > Mammalia > Rodentia > Dasyproctidae > Dasyprocta > Dasyprocta punctata. The sequence continues at coordinate 14,420 of RJWM01014188.1, read as the reverse complement.
TCATGCCCTAAATTCAGGTTCCCTTAAGTAAAATAAAGTGAACACTGACATTAAGAATCTCGGGGTGCCAAACTACTGATCACATTGCGTATTTTGGAACCCAAAATTTCATTATGATTTGATACATTCAACCATCCACTCTGTACTTAATACAAAGGAAATTCAAGGGTGGAACTTCAATTTAAGGCAAGTAGGGGCTATGTAAAAACCATTATTTTAAAACTTAAAGGGATATTTGAAATGTATTTATAATACACTTATCTTGGAAAAGATAATATATGGATTTTGTTTCTTATTGAGGTTCCACAGCACGGGTCTCCAGTCTCTTTCATTTCTAGGTTCTGGAGCTTACGAGGGCAATTACAGAGCTGGTATAATTTTCCTATTAGGGGTCGGGAAGAGGGATCTCTGCTGAGGCCTGAAAGTCAATCTGCCTAGTCCTTAATTTGCTCTGGGACTGGTATTACTTTATGGCTCCTGTCCTCTAGGAGTCACAAGGTAATACAGGACATAAATTTAGAAAGACTAAAATAACAAAATCTAGCACTCCTGATAAGTGTTAGAGAAAGTTAAAGGGGGACGGTCCCATTTAAAACAGATTTTGAAGATTTCATAGAAAAAGAAGCAGATAAAGTAAAGCAGGAAGAAATAAATGAATAGGTTTGAACTGTAGACCCAAGAGTGGGCAAGACCTGTGCATTTGCTGAAACTTGAAAAAACAGAAAAGCTGGTTTATTACTTGCTGGAATATTCATTGGGAAAAGGCCCTCCTAGTGCCCAGCAGCATACCCACCTTTTACCATCAAAATAAGTGATCATATTAAAAATGGGGGCAATAAAAGAATGAGATGGTGAACAGTACCGATTTCCTCACCACTCAGGTCTTCCAGAAGTTGTTTTGTTTTGTTTTGTTTTGTTTTGTTTTGTTTTGTTTAGCACAATGCTATTATTGGTACTTGACAAAATGTTTACAAGTTGAATGAATTTAATTGTGCATGATCTATATATTTGTCATCTTTGCTGTGTATTTAAAAAAAAAAAGTTAAAAGTGCTTTGGCGATGTTATCTCATTAATCTGCCCCAAATCCCTGTGAGCCAGGTAGTATAAGTATTCATAACCCAGTTTCAGATAAGGAAATACGCAGAGCCCTGAGAGATGACTGAGCCAAGGTTATAGAGTGAATGAGGAAGGAGTGAACGAAGGACCATCGTGGTCGCTGGTCTCAGGAGACCATGCTGCATTCTACCTGGCTTTCAGCTGAGGCTCCAGGGATCTAAGAGATATGTAAGATTTTTCAGCAGGAAGAGACTCCTGACATCGCCACTTTTCTTGTTATTTCAGTGCCCTGTATACACACATATTTAAACACATACTTATCCTAATGTAAAAAAAGCATTAAATCTCAGCAGTTTGTTCCGCAAAAACTAAATAAAACCAGATATTTTGCTAATGAAAAATATTTCAGACATCTCAAAGGGGTCATAGGCAGAAAAGTGCCCATGACCCGAACTCCCAAAGAATTTCACTAAATGCAATCATCATCTTGTTATATCTGCTGCTTTGCTGTAATATATGCAGTTTCCGCTTACAGAACACTGTGGTAAGAGAAGCAAGAGGGTAAGCTGATGAGGAATCTTCTCTGGCCCATCTGTGCCTCTCTTATAAAATGTCTATGTGACTTCTCGAGTGTTCAAATAGTTTTGTGGGCTGGTACAGTAGAAAGGAGAAGTGTCCTGTCTGTAAGACAGGATCTAAACAATTTGACATCTCTGTAAGGGTATATTGAAAGGATTCTTAAAAGGAAGGCTTTCATCAACTTCACAACAAAAACAAAAATGGTTAAAGTTTTCAGGGAAAGTGGTGGGAACAGACATATACTTCAAATTCTTATCAACTAGTACTGTGCATCCTGCTGTTAAATTTACATGTTTTATATCCACAGTTTCCTTTTCTTCTGCTTTCATTTCCATCAAATGATCACACTTCTTCAGATTTATGATTCAACACCTATGCTAATGCAGTGGAACCTTAGATTTCAACATGATGAGAACTTGGATTCTAGCAATATGATGTAAAGTGACTTTTAAAAATTTAAATCAACCCATCTGAAGGCTGATATTTTTAGGAGGAAACAAGACTGTAAGATCTTGGTAAATACTTCTAAGATTTAGAGATTGTGTACTTTTAAAGATTTCCCTCATAGGAAGAATGAAACCTTACCACCTCATTCATTTTGTGTGAGCTCATGTAAACAAAAGACCGGGCACTTCTTGAGGTGTGGAAGTATCCACAGACCCATCGTCAACCAGCCGGTGCTTACAAATGTTACTTGTGTAAAAGTTATTGGAGGCAGAATCTTGTATTCGTTCACTTTATTTGTTTCGTGCCTGCATCCAACATAGTTAAGAACAGAAACTTTTTTCCCTACATATTTTTGTGTATTTAGGAAAAAACTAAAATACATCTTCAAGCCTACTATAGTATTAGAAATATTAGTTATAATATGTTTGCAAAGTGACACTGAAGCCTTTGAGATCATGTATAAACATGCACATATCTATGTATATGTGTGTATATATATATATATATATATATATATATATGAACATCCATGCACTATAACATACACAACATTTGCAACAAAATATTATCTTATATACATACCTCAACGATGGCACCATTAGGGAGTCTGAGAAAATGGCGGTAGAGCTCTTGGAACCCACTGGCATAAACGGTGTATACAGACAGGTGAGAAGTAATATCTCCTGGACCAAAAGCAGACACTGAGATTTCATTTTGATGTGGGAGGTCACAGCTGGAGACACTGGACTTGATGCCGGGGCTTTTCCTGATGTAATCATACACTGCCACCTAGTGAGAACCACACCCCCAGCCCCCCCAGCCCCAGAAAAGAACAGAAAAAAAAATTAATTAACTTCTGGCAAGAGCATAACCGATTTTAAATGATTTTACAATAAATCTGAAAGTCTCTGCCATCTGCAGTACTTGCACTCCATTCCATGCATATTTTTATGGCATACATCTAAACAGTGAAGATAGACAAATCCCCAGTGTGTGCTCCATAAAGTTAATTCTACACAGATGAAGCTGTAATTGGCTCCCATATTAACCCAAAGTAGGAAGATCAAGCAGGCTGTGACAATGACAGTGTTGATTAAAAAAAATGCTTATGAGTGGTTTTATGAATGGATGTTTGTGCCTCCTCCTCCCAAAGAAACCTTGGCTCTTTTTTTACTTACTTGTGCTGTACTAGTACAGTCCTGGGTTTCTGACATCACTGAAACAGTGGACAAGTAAGCACCTTTCACTGAGGTGCACAAGGCAAGGTTTTGGCATACCGTATACATTTACCAACTATTTTTCTTTATGGCAATGCTGACTTTTGTACTTGTTGAACTTCATTTTCTGATAGAGGCTGTCTGGTAATAATTTCAGTATCGAGTATAATTCAGTCTTTGGGGCCTTCATTAATATTAATTGAATTATGAATGAGTTGAAAATACCCAAGCCTATTGGTCATTTAAAATACTGGTGATAAGGACTAGACTATACCAATCCCAAAATGTCCATGGCTTCTAAAACTCCAGATACCCAGATACCTTTGTTGTATTTTCCTACAATTATTGCACACAGAAACTGTTGAAAATTTCCAATTTCCTGATTCACAGATGTTCATAATTTTAGAAAAAGGGCAAATTTTTCAATGAATTCATTGCCTCACTGATTCTCAGAAGCAAAGAACATTTATCTGTTATTCCAGAAAGTCCATTCACAACATGTGTTCCTAAGTTTAACTACTGTTAGTGTGATTTACAAATACTTTAAATCATCAGAAATATGGAAAGATTACACAATATGGAAGAAAATTTTGGCTAACTGTTGTTTAATTTGAGTTTATAATTGACTCCAAAGAGTCTAGTGATTGTTTTTCCTTTGAAAATAGACATAATCAAAGTCTATATGGACAGGGAAAGAAATTCTAAGTGTCTTGAAAGGATTTGAAAGATGGAAAAGACAGAAGTCTAATGTGATTAAAAACAGAGGTTTACTGAGCATCCCTCCAAAAATAGGATTTTTCAGACAATATAAACATGCCTCAGAAATTAACAATTGGCAGGAATCCACAATAAGATACTGGCCTAATTTTAAGTTAAAATAAGTGTGATTGTGGCAGGTGTGCAGAAGGAACCTTATGGGAGTAGTATTTGGTTTTCAATAAAAGGCATGATAAGGAGTCGATCTAAGTTTCCAAGGGATAAGTGGATAAAGAATATTATATATAGTAAAGTACTATTCAGTCATTGAAAAGATAAAATCCTGTCATTGATCATAAAATGGATGGACCTGAAGGACATTATATGTGAAATAAGTGAGGTACAGAAAGAAAAATACTCGAAAGTCGCTCTCTTGTGTGGAATCTAAAGAAGCTGGTCTCACAGAAATAGAGTAGAATGGTAGTTACCAGAGACTGGGGAGTGGATGATAGGCAGAGAATGCCAAATAGGTACAAAGTTACAGTTAAATGAGGGAAACACATTCTGGTGCTTTATTGCATAACAGAGAAATTATGATTTATAATGTAGTATGGAATGTCTCAAAATTGTTCAAAGAAGATTCTGAGTGTTCTCACCACAAAAAAGTGATAAGTGTATGAGGCGACAGAAATGCCAGTAACTCTGATTTGATTGTTACAAAATATTTACAACCATCAAAACACGACACTGTACCCTGTAAACATGTACAATGATTCCATGTCAAAACAACATGGCCATACTGGGATTTGATGAAAAGTGCCCTGGATGCTTCAGGAGCCATCCTGGTAAAGATACTCAAGGTACAAAGTGTATAGTGGGTCAAAGGCCAATGCAGGCCCAGTGGCTGGAATTCACACAGGAGGACATGAATGTGAAGGTTATTTGCTGTCGAGAGCTCTCAGATGCTGGGTTACGACAGTCTAAATGTCATGCATGAATGGCATAAGCTGCTAGAATCTCTGGACCAGAAGTGAGGTTTGATGTGACTTGTGTTAGCCACAGAGCTGAAAACAGCACGCAGGGTAGACCAGAAGGAGGAGAGGTTGGAGCCTGTCTCACCAAAAGTGCGTTTTGCAGTGACAATCAAATTGAAGACCAAGTCCATAGTTTCTATTTTTGAGGTCAAGTCAGCAGCATGGGGTTTCTAGTTAGACATGAGGCGTAAGAGGAAGAGATCCTTCAGAGATGACAATAGAAATGAGACATCATGGCTAGTGATGCCAGTGAAACAGACTGTAGTAAGCAGACAGGGCGGGAGTGGAGAAGGACAATAATCAATTCGGCATTAGACATGTGCAAAAGAGAAATGCATTAAACTATCTTAAAGCCATCATGGTACCCAATGAATTCTGAATCTGTCTGATAGTCAGGTAAGGACATTAGGCCCTAATATACCTTTCTGGGTTAAATCAGGGTTCTTAGCCAGGCTTGGTGGTACACACCTTTAATCCCAGCACTCAGGAGGCTGAGGTAGGGGGAGCGTTGTGAGTTCGAGGCTGGCTTGGGCTACAACACGAGCTCAAGGCCAGCCTGAGCTACCTAGTGTGACTCTGCCTCAAAAAACTAGGGCCAGGAGTTTGGCTCAGTGGCTTAAACGCCTGTCTGGCGGGCGCGAGGTTATGTGTTCAAACCCTGGTGCTGCAAATAAATAAATAAATAAATAAATAAATAAATAAATAAATCAGGGTTCTTCAGGAGTCTGGGCATGGAGGCAAATTCAACACAGAGGCTGCCCAGACCAACACCCCCACCATCACCACCTGCACGCAGAATCAGGCCAGGTTTTGCATGGCTCTCTTTCTCCACCAAGGTTAGAACATTTCCCATGTTTCTCAACCTCTAGATGCAAAAGTTTTAACTTTTGGCCAAGCAAAATAAAAGGAATGAGATAGGAAAAACATCCTATATTCTTGGGAACCACAGGGTCTCTGCTCCACCCACAAAATATTGATAAGACAGTAATTAGGGGCAGCTCTTCCAGACCTTGAAACTGGGAACCGCTCCATCTTGAAAATGCAACATAAAACAAAGCCATGTTTCTGCCTTGGATAGCATATACATGTGTAAAGGAATACAAAGGAAGGCACATTTGTCTGTAAAGGGATATCACTGACTTTGAAAGCTCATCCTTTCAAAAGGCAAGTGACCTTGAAAATCTGGGCACTAAACTGTACAGAGCATATGCTTTAAAAATGAATTCTTACTGTTTTTTAACCATTTTTAATCTTAGGAAAGAACGGAATGAATTTTCTTCTGTCTAGAGACATCTCTGATTGACACCAACTGAGAGTATAGCAGGAAAAGAAAAGTAAGGAATAGACTAGAAAATATGCCAGTACTATATTTTGGATTCTTAATGCCCACCAAAGGCCCATGTGTTAAAGGCTTGGTCCTCAGCTTGGTTATTAGCATGTAGTACTCCTGGGAGATGATGGAACCTTTAAAAGGTGGAGCCTAGTGGGAGGAAGTTAGGTCATTGAGGGCTTCCCTTGAAAGGGATATTGGGATCCCAGCCCCTCCCTCTTTTCCCTCTTGGCTTTGTAGCCACTGTAAGGTGAACAGATCTCCTCTGCCACATACTCCTACCACACCACATTGTGCTGCCACAGGTCCAAAGCAACACCACCAAGTGACCATTGACTGAAACCTCACAAATCATGAGCCGTAATAAAAGGTTCCTCCTTTTAAATTTCCTAGTAATTTTGTCACAGTAAGAGGAAGCTGATGAACCTAGCTAGTATTATTTAGTGGAAGGCTTTAAGGTGGCCGTTAACACCTTGACACTCTTTTCAGTTAGTAATACTCCCACTTTATAGACAAGGCATTATGAGGTTCAGAAGTGTACATAACTTGCTCAAAGACTCAGTGTTACGATGATACTTACTAAGGCATAGTGCAAGCTCCTCTATATCGGGTTTTCTTATACAGTATTCCTGGCCTTTCTCTTCACGTTTCACTTACTCTCCTCCCTAGCAAATTCGACACAAGAAAACACAAGACCTTCCCTTGGCCAATCTCTCTGCTTCAATTTTTTTTTTTATTTGAATTCACACTGTCCCCAGGAAGTTCCCATACTCTGTGCCCACTCACATACTAGTCTCAACACCTGTATTCCAGGGGTCTATGGTGATTTTCTTTATGGAGTGACGAAGTACTGACCTCACTTGGCTACCAGACCAGAGCCACATCTTCCAGCCAGCTCAATCAGCAAGGCAATTGATATTTACTACTTTGGCCTGGCTCCTCTGTGTCACCTTCATAATTTTCATAAATGGCATAGGTGGGGAAAGAATAATAGAACACAAGAGCCCCTGTGACCCTGACCATAATCAGGCAGTGCTGATACTTGATTCTGGGTCGGCCTGACTCCGAAGCCCACGCACTTGTGATGCAGCCTGCAGTAAAATGTTTGATCATGCAGTACACTATCACACCCTGTGGCTTACGGTGCTGTTGCAGAATAGGGATGCGTTTGAAGGTGATTCTGTATGCCGACTTTCACCTCTGGGTAAGTACTCCTGTGGAAGATTGTGTGGGAAGAGGTTTCTCTCTTCACTCTGCATGGAAACTTTACAGAAATAGAGGCAGCATCCAAATTCCTGGTGACATTCAGTTCTAACATCCCATGGTAGGGGGTGGGGGAATCTCTCAAGGATTCTGAAATTAAAGACTAAATAGGAAAGGCTAGATTGCATCTTTCTTTCCTTTGTTGGAAGTCTAAAGATCTAATATTAAAGCAACTTAAGTAGTTTCCAGGATTTCTAACTGGCAGTCTTAATTTTGATAGTTGGGGCACTTAAAACGCCTATCAAGAGCAAGACCCCAGACACAGTTAAGGCCTGCTCTGTTGGTGTTTTGAGTGTTCACTCACTTGTTTCTGGGAAGGAAGAAGTGAGGGCGAACGACCCATAAAACCTCCCTAGAAATGGTTCAATCACCAGAGGCAGATGTTCCCACAGCAGAGAATATTTTCAGTTACCTGCTGATCTATTAAGTGTTTTCACATTGGCATGAAGACACCCTGCCCTACGGGTAATCGCTTCACATTCTAACTTCCAAAGACAGCCTCAAGCAATTGGGAATGCTTAGCTTTAAAAACTTCTTAAAATTCTCCCTAGGGTTAAAAAAAGTAGGGCAAGGTAAGGGGGAAAAAAAAAGGAACATGGATATTTTATAACAGGGACAAAACCTGAGGAGCGACTGATCAGAACAAGGATACAGAATGGGGAAGGATGAAGGAATCATCTGTTTTTTCTCAGGTCATGTGGTTCACTCCTGAATAATCTGTGTAGGTGAACATGACTCTATGCAGCTCTAATTCTCTTGATTTTTAAATGCGTGTCCTTAAAACTAGCTGTCAAACAGCACACTGTTCAGCAAACTGACCTGTGCTATTCAGTCACCGAGTTAAATGTCCACAATGTACGGATTCTGGTTTCATTTTATTTCAGGCTATGAATGCAATCCAAATAGAGGAAGGGAAAGATCTGTTAAGGTGAATACCAGACAACCTAGACATTCCTGCCTAGGGTCGGTGAGGGCTAGAAAGAAAGAAGCAGGATATCATTTTTTTTATAAACTGCATTTTCTGTAGATGCCTTTGTTTTCCGTTTTCTAGTGAGTAATGGCTAAGTTATTTGGCAAACTAAATAATATCCATGGAAAACTGGAGTCTACTCAGTATTTCTACAAAGGGTAAGGTCAGAAGATAACTACTATGCCCTACATAATCTGAAGTTAACTCCACAAGTCGCTCTCCTGTCATCTAAAATCTCTTTCATTAAACCAATCAATCAGGTCTCATCATTTCTAGGAGAGCCCAGCTGAGTTACTAAATCTATTGAGACAAGTGAATCGAGAGACTACACATATAGGACACATCTGATGAGCTAAAGCTGGCCTCAATCTGCAGGCACAAAAACTTACAGGAATCCATGAAATGTCAGCCCCATGAACAGTAATCCTTAAATGAAATTCATCATTCAGCAGAAAAACAAGTTAAGGACGGTAATTCAGTGGTAGACGAAACAGGCCGGAACAGGTTCAAATGCTGCATATTTCACAACAGAGCTTAATTAAAGCAGGACTGTGAGGCTGTTAATTGCATTATAATAGTTCAGAATGAAATTAGGTCTGATGTGAATGTCCTTATAGTGGAGTTGTTTATGTTATTATAATTACACAGTGATATACAGATTTACTGCAGAGATACATTTTTAAACAGCTCCTGGGTAAATTTCTTTTCTTTTCTCACTAGAATTTTTACTCGGTTTCCAGGTATGGCAAGTTAGCAAGACTAAACCAAAGACTAAAGAAATTAGGTCATACTGGATGACCCAACTGGTCTCCTGAGTATCTGAAGCTAAAACTACAAACAAGTTATGCTCTGATGATGATGATTTTATTCATTACTTTTTTTAGGAGCCAGTCATTCATTGAAAAACTGAATCTCAGTTGGGCATGGTGGCACATGTCTGTAATCCCTGTTCTCCGGGAGGCTGAAGCAGGAAGAGGGGAAGTTCAAGCCCAGCCTGGGCAACTTAGCGAATTAGCAAGATCCTGATTTAAAAATCTTAAAAAAAAAAAAACTTTGAAAAAGGGCAGAGGATGTAAGTGGCTTTAATATGCAGTACGATACTGAAAACAAAAAGTCTGGGTCCAGAAAAATGTGTATTTGTTTTCTTAAAAACGATACCATGTCTCTCTCTCCATCTGCTTTCTGATACTGCAGGTATATTAGATTGGGAAATATACGATGAACATAAAGTTAGCAGTGTCCATTCTCTGGAGGCAGGAAGCCCAGAACATGGCTACAGCATCTGGCACTGGCTATGGCAGAATATGGAAAAGCAACAGACAACAAGAACAAGAGACAGCAGAACTCATTTCTATAGCAAATCTACTCTTGTGACAATGAACCCATTTCTAGGACAATAACATCAAGATATACATGAGGACAAAGGCCTCCTGACCTAGCCACCTTTTCTTAATTAGGCATTTAGCATTAAGTTGCTGTCTTAGTTTCTTTCTGTTTGCTAAAACAAAATACCTGATGCCTACAAATGAAAGGAGGAGAGGTTTATTTTAGCTCACAGTTTGTGGAGGTTTTAGTTCATAGTGGCTGGTTTCAAGGCAGAGTGGCACAACAGAGGGGCGTGGCAGGGGAGAAACAGTCCACGGCAAGGCACTCAGGAAGCAGGGAGGAGTGAGCCTTCCTTTTCCTTTTCATCTCATTCAGGTTCAAAGCCTGGTTAGTTCCACCCACATCCAAGGGCGGATCTTCCCACTATCCAATACTAACAACTATGAAAAACCGATCAGTGTACTAATCCAGTTATCATGCACCCATGACCCAGTACCACACATCCATGGTTCAGCCACCTCCCCAAAACCTATGAGCTCATGAAGTGTTGATGGGGGCATCTAGTTATAAACCGTAACAATTTCTAACACATGAGCTTTTCAGACCATAGTAACTCTTAGAATCAAATTAAGGGAAATGTATGATTAAGATTGTATTCATGTCCACAATATTATATTTTATGGTACAAATGAAAAGTGTCAAAAATTCAAAAATGTAGCTAATAAGAAATGCTAACTCTTGTTCACAGAATACTAAAGACATACAGTAATAGGAGTTGATTTTCCAAATGATAAAATGGACACTCTTGTGGATTCATCCAGAGTTCCCACATTTTAGTTCAAAGGCACAGATGGCTCATATTGGAATCTATCTACATATGACCTTGACTTGAACACTAAAACTTTGGACCGTATCAGACATTCTGGAACATATACATACTTGATGCTTTTAGTTTTAATCATGGTATTTTGATTTCCATTCAGTATGTGTATATCAACAGTTTTGGACATTTTTTTTCATTTTGTGTGTTGATTTAGAATAAAAGAGAAACAATAGAAGATTACCTACAAATAAATTAGATGAGTACAATGATTATTCCTTGATGTTTCTTTCTTTACCATAATCAGTAGGAGTATGGAATGAGCATTTAGGTAAATTTGAACAATTTAGAGAAAAGCAATAAACTATGATGCATTGCCAGAAAGCCATACTTCCCAAAAAATTACCTGTGCTTAATTTAAATAGAAATTATGCAATTTGGGGAAAGTTAGCATGTATTTCTATTTCTTTGTATACACATTATATATAAATTTTACTATTGAGCATCCAAAATTTGCTAATCAACAATTTTACATCTTGCATCTGCTAGTGGAAATACATTTTTTTCATACCACAGTGACAAAATTCTTAAGAAGCACATCAAGAAACCACAAAGAATTTGACTTCTGATTATGATATTTTCAAAACTGTTGGGAACTGAAATAAATACAAAATACTGCATGAAAGTGGAAAGTCACAGGTCTTAGCAGTACTGCCAAGGTTTTTCCTTGTGAATATGTATGCAAATTTGGATAACAGTACCACTGCAACGACAAAGAAATATTCCATAGCTTTGTTTCAGAACAAGTATAAGAACAGAATGATGGGGAGTACAGCATGTGGGAGTGAAGACAGACAGAAGAAAGGTAAGGAAAAAAACACATCTTTACCGCAACCACCTGCTGCTCTTTGAGATAAATCCTACAGGTGGTGAATGGATTGTTTAAAGCTAAAGTAGTCATAGCGAGAAGGCCAGCCATGCTTTCCACTCTGTATATGCTATAATTATAGGAAGGAAACATTTTAAAGTTGGAGTGTATAGAAAATAAATCAGGATCAGAACATTGTACAACATACTCAGGCATTCAAATTTTGAGATTCTTCCTCCTCGAAGACCAAAAAGAAAAAAAAATATGGAATTTGAAGATTATTGCTCCATTTACTGTAATACTTCAGTTTCTGGTCTAATGGAACTATCAAAAAATAACTGCATTCACTTATTTTGGATAACCACTTACACAAGTTCAATAATTAGGAAGAGATAAACATGACTCTAATTTTTTCCACTCCAGATAGCAGACTTGAAATATGGTGCTAAAGCCTGGCTAAAATTTATTTCAGTGCATAAGGCAAATCAGTCAGTAAATTATCGATGGAAGGAGCTTAAGCGATCTACTAACATGAAGATTACTTGCCCTTTCATTTTTGAAATATTATTCAAACCAGGGATGGTGGTGCACATATACAGTCTCTACTAGGACGCTGAGACAGGACAGTTGATTAAGATCAGGAGTTCAACGCTAGTCTGGGCAACTAAGCAAGAATCCATTGCAAAAAGAAAAACAAGCAAATAAACAAAAAGATGGGTTAAAAATCTTCTTCAGCAGACCGCTTTACTTTTGTTTCAATGTACAGGGAGTAGAATCAGAAAATACTTCCTCTCTGTCTGGGAATTCTGGTGACTAATACTTGGCTCTTAGCTCATCCTTTGGTTTCATTTCCTGTAATGGTAGGAAAAGATCAGAGTAATACAAGCAAAAGATTGTGTGCACAGGGTTTAGAAGAGAGTTGTCTGAGTGTATGTTCAGGATAAATTACCTCCAAATTTCATTGACCACATATTTTTCTGTGAACTGAAATGGCCAAAACTGTATAAATTGTGTATATAATCTCTATGCTCTTATTTGTATTTCTGAAACCACATTAAGTAGTGTAAATTGGCTGACAATCTAGGAGGGAGAATTGGCAGTAGCCATGATAAACTTACCAAACATCGAGCAGGCTCCTGCATGACTTTCACAGTGAGTATTGCATGAATCTCCCCCAGACATACTTGGCTCAAGCCCCTCATGTAACACTCTATACAAACATCACTTAATCCATAGGGTCTTTCCTGATTGCCCTAAAGAAAACAGTATCTTCCTCCTCAGCAGTACCCTAGGCCTTATTTTTTCAGAACACCTGTAAGTGCTAGTACCAGCTATCCTATACTATGTTTTCTTGTTTATTTGTTTTTTATTTGTCCTTCTGCACACAGATAAACTTCATGAGGAAAGGGACTAAAACCTAGTGTGCAAGACTCACTAAATATGTACTTGTTAAAGAAATAAAAACATGATGTGATTTAAGTGAATTCACTATTTTAGACTCACCTGTTTTTTCATTGTCTTGTTTTTATGATGTTTGCCTTCAAAGCTACTGAAACCCATTCATTTTTGCCAACTGCAAAATTGATATGCAAGACTCAGCTTCTCTTTTGTCAGTATTTCTAATAATGCTAAGACCAGTTCTTCACAAGTATCAGGAAGCAAATTCTCTACAAACATCCCACAGTGTGAGTTCTAACTCCCGATTTCTTAATTCAGTGAAGTTTGTTCAGATGCTGTCTTGACACCTCACTCCTCCCACACCACCCACACATCAGAGATTGCTCAGCTCATGACTCTGCTAGAATAACACCCCTTCACATGCATATAAAATCTTTTCTCCAGGACTTACGATAGATTCTATGATAATTAATGCCTCATTAAACATTCCTGTAAGTAAGAAAGTATTGTTTTGTTTTTATAGATGGGAAGTCTTAAATGAAAGGAATAAAAACCGTATTTCCACCTGCAATAAAAACCCCATAAGAAAAGGTTAACTGAATCCACCTTTATGCAATGATTTGAGAAGGATGTTAATGATTTAATGGCAAAAACACGAGTGTATTTAATTACTATCTTCCTCTCAGAGGTACAAAGACTACTTCCAAATTTTGTTTCACAACTATGATTGAAATCAGTGTGTATCATCTGCACTTGGGTTTAACTAAGTCCAAAAACTATTTTGACTCATCCATTCAAACTTCGATGTCAGTAAGAAACAGAATAAAATACATCCTGGCCTTCATTAAAACTTAAAACATAGTAAGGGAAGTAAGACACAAATTCACATAACTATAATTTAAAATTTGTGGATTGCAAACTAGGCACTTACAAATGGATACATCAAGTCTGAATGAGGAATACAGATGGAAATGAGGGATGCAGATGGGCCATGATGCATCTCTTCTTTTGGACTATAACTTAGGAGGAAAGAAAAAAAAGCCACACGTGAAGATGAATATTTTCTGTGGAAACAATGAGAGAAATTGGTGTGCATTTGTCAACTGAACTTTCAGTTTAGTGACTTCCAGTGATTCTACTTTTCCAGAATGCTTCCACGTTCGTATGTGCACAGCACATATTCTTTATTCACCTGTTGATGGACACACATGTGGATTCCATGTCTTAGCTGTTGTGATTACTGCCACAATCATCATGGGATTAGAAATGTTTGACATACCGACTGAATATTCTATTTTTATTTTTTGAGGAACCTCCATACTCTTTTCCATAATGAATATACAAACTCACATTTTCACTACCAGTTTATTGCTGCATCCTCGCCAACAGTTTTTGTCTTCTTTTTGATAATAGCC
>RJWM01014187.1:0-51218 GCA_004363535.1 Dasyprocta punctata | reverse complement strand
TGACATGGGCTCACAGCTAACAGTTTGCTTTGAATCTCAGAGGATACTTTGGAGTTAAACATTTCAGCATGATGAAACTGTTAAAATTTTGACCACTCTTAGAGATGGAATAAATACATTTTGCATAAAGGAAGACACATGAGTCTTTTGGGGACCAGAAAAAGAATGTTATGGTTTATATCTACATATCACCCCAAAAAAACCTCATATATGCATAGGTGGGACTTTTGAGATGTGAGTGGATTATGTGGCGTATAGCTGACTTTCAGCTAGGAGATGACGTCAGGTCATAAAGAGTGAACCACAGGGGACATGAACTAGAAGGTATTATCTTCTTTTCCAGCTTTCTTGACGCCCTCTACTTCCCCACTTTGCCACAGCTGACTATGAACTGAAATGTCTGCAAACTGAGTCAAAATAAATCTTTACTTCTTTATGTTGTGGTTGTCAGTGATTTTGTCCCTGTGTCGAGGAAAGTAATGAACACAGCAGCTTTTGAGCTGCATGCCATCAAACACATAGCTGTAAAGAGGAAGTGTAAAGATCTTTATAACACATATTAATGTATTTACCATAGAATGCCATTCAATAAACATCTGACAATGTCAGTCATTTCCATCAATAGCCACTCCAGGCAAAGTGACATAGTGATATGTAAGAAGTTATGCATATATCCAACACGGGCTTCTGATTATCAAAGCTGATCTAGCTACTGTTACTTCCTGGTGTCCAAACCACCAGAAATAGAGAACAAATGTTAGCTTCCATCATGGTGCAATTTCTTGATGAAACCTATTGAATTTACTCTATTTTGAAAGGTCCAGATATGTGTTTTTACAGAAATAAACACGTATTCTAAGTACACATTTCCTTTACTTGCTCAAAGAATGTCAGTAAGTACAAGCATCTAAATTCTTCTGGAGTAATTTAGCTGTTGACATGTAATTTCACAGTATTGAAATCAAGTAAATACTTTGCAACAAAAAAATATGTAAGATTTGACTCATGACCAAAGGATCACTAGAATATCATGTATTGTACTACTGAGAACCTTTTGGCCTGCTGTAGCATCAGAAAGACTGTGAAGGAACAGATGAAATGACAGCTAAGTGGCATTATTCTGTAAGCACTGAGTAATTTCCTCCAAACTGTATCATATGTACTTAAAGAAAAACTGCGCTCAACTATGACTATGTCTATGTCTATGACTATGACTATGACTTTGACTGTGACGATAATGGTTTAAGTGCACACTTTCAGAAACCAAATGCTGGAAGTAGGAATAACCTCTTTTATCTTCATTCTTAATGATCTAAGTAGGATTTCATGCTTTATAAACCTGTAATTTGTGCTCTGGAGGACTAAAGTTCTTACTCTGCAAAGATACATATTCACCAGTAAATACAGCGGGAGCGTCAGTGAATTATAAAGTATAGCTACTGAGATTTGGCCAATGCAATTGATTCTCTCCCAATCTGAAAAGGAGCATAAATCTTGATTTAATGGAGGACAAGCCCACCAAAGTCCTGGATAAGCAGATTTCTGGGCATATTCGAGAAAGAATATTTAAGAAGCAAAAATGAAGACTAGAAGATGCATAGTAGAGTTACCCATATTCCTTTCAAATAATGGACCTACTCCAGTTGTAAGGCATACAGTAAGAAGACACTCTTCAGTTACCATTTCCACCAGTGTTGGCTGCAGTTACAGAGAGCCACCTGAAGCCACACCCTTTCCCTGATAAGTGAACACTGGGTGACCGAGAACTCTGATGACACTGCCCAGAATTCTCCATCAGTTGAGCCATGGCGCTTTCAGGCCTTGTTCACTGTTCATCTATTCTTTGTGCCCAATCTTAATTGTTCCTCTTCCTTTCCTAAGGCGTTACAACCTAATAAAAACTTTGCAACCCATGTTCTGTCTTAGTTTCTGCTTTTAGTGCTCAATCTTTAAAACTCTCAACACAAATCATTCATTTGTGATTATTAGTATTCTCCATTCCCCGTTCATTAACTCAGCATTTCCTGAAGTATTTTGCTAAGAAACAATATATTAATTTTTTCTTCTACCATTATATAAATCTATGATCAAATAGCTTGGCAAATGCTAGGTAAGATAAGTAAAACGTGATTTCTTATTAATGACCAGACTATATGACCTGTAAAGGAACTTACCACCAATCAATACTCCCATCTTGTGTCTCCTTAAGGCGGCAGTCGTTTTTCCTGCATTACCAGTGATGATTTCTTCAAAACAAGAAGTAGTCATGCGGTATGTCAGTCAGCTTTCCATTCTCTAAAATAATCAAATTATAAGAGAAAATTTTATTTTGGATCATAGTTGCAGAAGTGCTGGTCCATGACTGATTGATCCTGTTGCTTTGGGCTTGTTATGAGGCAGCTCATCTCATGGAGCAAAGCTGCTCATGTCATGGCTGGGACATGAAGTAAAGGTAAGAAGACACTACAGCCTTTCAACTTCCTGCGAAGACACACCACCAAAAACCTAAGAACTCTCAGCAAGTCCCTCTTTTTGAAGTTTCCACTATATATCTGCAGTGCCACAGGTTGTGGACCAAGCCTTTACCACGTGGGCCTCTGAGGGACATTCTAGAACCCAACTGTAGCATGCCATGAACTTTTATTTATACATTTTTAGGAACAGTAATAAGACCTTATAACTACTATAAATCACCAACTAACAAAAGCTTTAAATCATCGTTTTTAACTAGACTTCTAAGACTGTTTTATGGCATCTGTAATTTCTTAATATTTGGAAATTAGTCAGAAATATCAATGATCTGAGAATAAGGAAAGTTTGAGGAAAAATGAAGCATTTGATTTTTTCATATCACCTGTCTTAATTAATATGAAACAACATTTTTAAAAGATGTGAGAAGAAGATCAAAATGATTCAACCAATGTTTTTAAAATCATATCTTTTAGAGTAGTAGTTACCTCATAATTTTTCAGTGGAAGAGCACTAGTCTGCATGTACTCTTTAAAAAGGATGGAAATTCAGTCATTTGTATGTATTACTTTTGTTACTCAAACAAAAGTCATTTGCTCTTCAACTTTTATTTATTTTTTTAAGAGTAGGAAAATTTACTAGAGAAAAGGAATGGAGAATAAGATAGTCCCTGAGAGATAGGAGGGATTCCAGTGGGTTGCGCACCTTCCAGTTTTTAAGGACTTATAGGTGACAGTGTTCACACGTTCATTTTCAAAGATGCACAGCTTCATATTAACATTTTCCTTATCAAACTACTCTGTTGTTCACTAAATGATTTGTTTCAATCAATCACATTTACCTTGCCACTTTACATTTAGAAGAAAGCATATGACCAAATGGAGGACAATGAAATGTGAAAGAAGTTGTTTTTGGAACTTCAGGAAAATAGATCCTGTTGCTAAGATCACATAAGAGAAGATGAACATTTCCTTCCAATGGACTTGCCAAATCTAGATAGAACAATTTGACACACTACAGTTGTCTTTCTATTAGCCTGAGTCTGAAGTCGAAACATAGTGATAATAGAGTAAAGAGAACTGGAAAAACTGAGCCACAGCTTACATATTCCATAGCTTGACCTCCATAGACTTTTAATATGTACAAAACACTTTTTTTATTAAAATAGCTTGCAGTAGGATTTTCAGTTATGACCAAAATGAAAGCCTCCTTTCTGAGACAGTTCCAATTCCTCTAGGAAAAAAAATCATAATTACCAAATACCAATCAGCTTCCCAAGATAAACAGCAGCAAATTTCAGAATAAAGAATAGACTTTCTGAATTATGAGATAAGCATATTTCCAAAATTAATGATTAAGATATACAAAATTTATAAGAAGTAACTAAGCATGAATAAGTGATCCATTGTTGCTTTTTCCTTTTAAAGAAAAGCAATATGTATGTCAATTAAAAAATAGTAAATTTAGTATATTGTATTTTCTTTTTGACATTTATTTATTTTTATTAGTATCACTTTGTCATACATAATGATCATATTCATCACAGAGGGTTCGCACATATGCATAACACATTTTGATTCTTTTTTGTCCCCTTCCTCTCTTTTCCTTCCAATCCTTTTTTCTCTACTCATTCACAAAGTTCTATTTACACTTTTTCTTGAATTTGTTTTTTTTAAATCCTTTTTCCTTTCCTTCCTATGCCTCTCCCCACCCCTTCCCATTTTAAAAATTCTGCCTACTTTGCAATATTGCATTCCATTTTGCTCCTTACTTACATTTTGAATTTCTCACACAAGAGAAACAATGTGATATGTAAACTGGTTGTTTGATTTATTTTATTTATTATGATGTCAGGATGGATCAATTTACCTAAAAATGTCTCAAGTTTATCCTTCTTCATGGCAGAGTAGAGGATATTGTACTTTTAAAATGTACTTAAACATCTCTTAATAAGATCTTAAACAATGTTTTCATTTTATTTATTTTTGTGTACAAAGGATGATTGATCCTTTTTCTTTAAGCTAATGTCTTCTTAAATTGTATTTAGTTGTCTTGTTTGCTTTCCCATCACTTGGACCAAGTACCTGAAATCTAAATTTAAAGGAAGAGAGGTTTATGTTACTTCACCATTTCAATCCATGATCAGCTGGCAAGAAGGTAGAAATGGTATAGTAGAAGGGCATGGTGAAAGAAAGTTATTCAATTCATGAAGCAGAAAAAGAAAGGAGAAGCCTGGGATAGTAATACACTATACTCTTTCAGGTTATGACCCAAGTGACCTACTGAATTTTTCAGTGGATAAATACATGGATGAGTATAGACTCTTCTAATCACCTTCCTAACACATGACACTTTGCGGAGACATTTTTGATCTAAAACAAAACATTCTACCTCTGACCCCCAAAAGAGTCATGCCCACTTCATTATACAAAATATATGTAGTCCATCTCTAAGAAATGCCAAATGTTTTTCCAGTTCCAGTATTGCTGAAGATGCCATGCTTCATGTCTCCTCTGAGACCCAAGACAAACTCTTACCTGTGAGCCCCTGAGAAAACCAAAAACAAGGTTAAATTCTTCGCAGATACAATTGCACAGGGTAAACATTACCATTCCAATAGAGGGCAGGGATTGAAATGCATTGGAGCAATCAAAGCCAACACTCAGCAGGTAAACATTAAATCCTCTAGTTCCACGCCCAGCAGAGTGTGATGAGAAGTAAATTTCACAGGGTGTGGACAGCCCTCCCTCCGCAGTTTTGCCAGTTGCAACTCTCCTGGCTGCACTCCTGGGGGGACTCTGCTGATAGCTCTCAGTGTTTCTCAACAAATATTTCACATTTCTGGCAATTTCAACTTTCTGTAGTCTCCATTGCAATTTTAGCTTCATTCTCACAGCTTCACACATTGCCCTCTCAAGAAAACTATACCTGGCCTCCTTGTCCTTCGTCTGAAATTTAGGTGAAAGCTTCCACTACCTAATAACTTTTGAATTCTGCATGCCAGCAAAACCAACACCATGCAGATGATGCCAGGGCTGTTGCTATTGGAGCAGTAGCCACAGTGCTTTCAACCATGGCTGCAGAGGTCTTCGAGTGCCTGAATGACTGCACAGCATAAACCAATTCCATGAATCAAATTGCCTAGGTAGCCCTTCTTGAGAAGGGGGGCCCAGAGATGTGCAGTTTTGTGCTCTTGGGTGTGAGAAGGGTACAGGTTCGTGTTTTTTGTTTTTGTTTTTTGAGATGTCTTCAAGTCGTTTTTCCTATTGTCTGATTCAAAGTAGT
This sequence comes from Dasyprocta punctata, assembly GCA_004363535.1. Lineage (NCBI taxonomy): Eukaryota > Metazoa > Chordata > Mammalia > Rodentia > Dasyproctidae > Dasyprocta > Dasyprocta punctata. Next base: position 45,464 of record RJWM01014187.1, on the reverse strand, counting down.
TGGTTCCCTTTCCCCTATCCTAGTTGTTCTGTATTTTTAGCACTTTCTTTCCCTTTCATTATTACAATATCCATTGTATATTTAGGATCTTATTACTCTTTCAGATTTTTATTTTTTATTATTTTTTATACTAGGAAGACAATATGATATTTATAAGTGTGAGTTTGATTTATTTCACTTATAAGCTTGGTCTCAGGTTGCTCCATTTACCTATAAAAACCTCAAGATTATCCTTTTGTATAGCTGAGTAATATCCCACTGTATAAAGATACCACATCTTTTTTATCCATTCTGTGGTTGATGGGAATTTCGGTTGTTTCCAAGATTTAGCTATTACAAATTGTGGAGAAGACTTATATGTGTTTTGGTAAACACGTATAATTGTATGTTTGTATATGTATACTAGATAGATAACTATACCACGAATCTCTGTTAATTCATCAAAAAGAACAATTTGTGCTGTCATTGTTTGATTGATCATTTTTGTGCCTTGATTTTACAACCTGAACAACAACTTTTTTAAGACAACAATATACGATATATTAACTAATGTTAATTCCCTACTTTTTCTGAAATTCTGTATCATTTCTATCCTTTTTTTTCTGCTTTGCTTTTTTAAAAATAAAAACAAAATTAAAAAAAACAAAGTAGTAGGTTTATTTTCAATTCTAATTTTTTTTGGCAATCATTGTCTCTATCTTTTAATGTACTTGATTTCTGATGAAGCTGTCAACTTTTCATATCTTCTTTTGGCCCCTGACTTTCGCTGTAGATCTGACTCAAAGCAGTCAGAAGCACCCATACCTCATCCCAAACTTTGGACTGTTTTTGAAATTTCCTCTTCCAGAATAATTAGTCCATCTTTAAACTTATCCTTCCACAAAATTTCAGGACATGATCAAAACAAACTTTTGCTGAAGTGTGACATACATGGTCTCACCTCCCTACAGAATCTTTGGTACTATGCGATGTCACCTGTGCTTGGCCTTTACTGTCCACATTCCTATCTGTCTTCTGGTCTTTCAATCTCTGACTACAATCTGTTACAAATCTCTACTTATTCTTCTGATAACATTTTAAACCTTTTCTAGTCAGCATCTCCAAAGTTTTTCTATTTCCACAAACCAGTTCCAGTGAATTACATGAATTACGTAATGTATGCTCACAACAGTGATCCCATTTCTCCGGTACCAAAACCTCTGTCACTTTCTGATCACTGCAACAAAACACCAGATACCCACAAGGTATAAGAGGAGAGATTTATTTTGGGTCACAGTTTCAGCCATGGTCAGCTGACTCCAAACATGCATGGCATAGTGGAAAGGCAAAGTTAAGGAAAATGGTTGAATCCATGGCAGCCAGTAAGCAGAGAAAGGAAGAAGGAGCCTGGACCAAGGATATACCCTTCCAGTTCAGCCCTCAGTGACCTATTTTCAACCAGGCACTTGCACCTAACAACACATTCAGCTATTGAATTCACCAATGCATGGATCCACTGACGAGTACACTACCCTCATTATCCAGTTGCCTCCAAGTACATTATGCTTTTAGAGGACAATTTGGATTTTTGTCTTAGTTACTTTTTTGTTGCCAAGACAATACCAACACCCATAACTTAAATGAGGAAGGGTCCATTTTGTGTCACAGTTCTTAGAGGTTTCGGTCCACAGTTGGCTGGTTCCAATGCAGGGCAGCAAGGCAGAGGGGGAAGCAGCTCATGGAATGGCAGCAGGAAACAGTGAGAGAGAAATCAAAGGTGGGAGGGATATACACACTTCCAGGTAACACCCCCAGTGACACACCTTCTCCAACCAGGCTTCACCTCCCAACATCACATTTAGCTATAAACTGATCAGTGCACTAATCTACTGATGAGTATCGCACCTCCATGATACAGTTTCCAACACTCCACCTACGAGAGAGTACCTGAGGCTTTGGGGATGTTTAGTTATAAAGCATAATAAATGTAAACCGTAACACTGGTTCTTGTTCATTGAAGACAACTGCATAACAGAAACTTTGTAGTGATCATTACCACTAATTCCACATATAGCCAACTTTCTTACATTTCTAAATTTCCTTAATGAACCTTGATTCTTGATTCTAATACTGTAATATTGTTGTTAAAGAAAAGGCATGAGAAAAATGGAAAAAATATATGTACAGCATGAAATTCACCAGGCCGAAGAATGAGACATGATATTACTTTAGAATACATTTAACTTATCCTCTTTATAACTAATCTGGACAAGAAGTGTGAATGTCTTCACATTAGTAGATGACTTTCTCTTCTTTAAGTGAGGAATATCAGACTTACTAGAAAAATTTCTCAATGGATTTTGTGGGCAGATAGAAGAATAGTAGGTGAATTGCTGAAGGTAATGAACTAAAAGAAATGTAACTCCAAGTTTAATACAAAGAAATTCATGTTGATTTATCTAATTAAAAACATAAGAGATAAATTCTATTCTTCTGATTTCACAATGTTCCTTGAAGAGTAGTTAGTCTGAAGAGCTACAGTCATCAAAGAGGCTAACATGACTTTAAAAATCTTCAGCCACAGCAAAAATATTACTGGAACCAGTTCAGCGGTGAGAGAATTGCAATGCACTTTGTGAACAAGCCCATAAAACATTTAAAACAGGGATCTTCAACATGACCAGGAGGGTCACAGGTGGTATGGAGCTGATTCTGCAAGTCCAGCTGCCATGTAAAGATAAGAAAGACTTCAACGATATTGTATGCTACAAACTGGCTCAGAAGCAGGTACACAGCCTATCTGGATAATCATAGTGTGCTCTGTCACCAAAAAAGAGAGCTTTGCAGTGAACAATAGGCCCATCTACCCATCTCTGATGAACCTGTGATCTCTATTTAGTTACTCCAGTTGACCCTTCTCTCTAGAGGGGGTTCTAAGTGTATAAGCATGTATGTAGGGGTGCACATCTGTACAGGTCTGTGTATGCATTTAATCTTTTAAGTTAGTATATGATTTCAGCCAATTATCAGAAATGCAGTACTGAATCTAGTTTTTTGATTTTTTTTTATTAAGCTCTGACCTCTGCTCACCTCCCCTTTTGAGTATCAGTAGAAAATGTTGGCCACATTCAGAACCAGGAGGATGTGCGTCATTACAGAACACAAAAATTCTCTATGCTTTCATCAGTTATTCTTATTGGCCACTGTATGAGCGGTATCTTGTGGAAAAGTATGAGAGTGTACTATATTAGTTCTTAGCCTACATGTTTCATCTAAAATGAGTTCTTGCAAGTAAACACAGATGTAAATTGTATATCATTTGTCCCTAGCATACAGAAGTATTTTATGAATACATAAATTAATGAGGGCATTCTTAGAGGATATATGTCATTTAAGGAAGAAGCATGTGTTTTACCAATATGGTAATCATGCATACATGTGTATGTACACAGATATCCTAAATATCCAGATATTAAGTTATAGATAAATATTTTTAGTGTTTCCCTGCATTACTATATTAATGTAACCTATTTTGTCTTCACCTTTTACTCCTGCAGATGGTGGCGGACATACAGAACAATCATGTTATAGAATTTCAGAGGGGGCCTACGCCACTGAGACACAGAAACATTTGACCTAAATCCTGAGGAAAATACGACATTTAGAAACACAAGGACACTAGCTAGTAGATCTCTATGAAGGCGTTAGCTAACTCTGGGACATAGCCATCTCAGAAAGTCATTGAGCACTAGCTGCAGTCCTCAAAAGAGATTATTAAACTTGAGAAAATAACTCCTAGGCAAAGGTTTTCTTCAGTAGACAGTTTGTATTGAGAATTTTATCCCTGATTAGTGTGCTAATGTGTCATTTGATGTTGTAAGCAACTTAATAAAATATATATTTTATGTCTCAATTTACAAGAGAACAGGAACTTTTAAAAAATTTATTTCTCCAGAAAATCAAAATTCATTCACATATAAATTAGCATATTAAATACAGATAATTGAATTTAAAAAGTTATTAACACTTACTGCAAGTGTATTTTTTTCATGTTGAGTAAAATCTTGAATATCAACTGTTAGCAATGTTTTTATTATGTTCTCTGAAGTTGCACTTTAAAAATTGACAACATACTAATGGTAACTTTTCAATTCTTTGACTATATCTACCACAGTTATCTAAGATCTACTCCTTAGGCTAACATACATAATTATTTCATTATCTTACTTGTTTTCTTTATAAAAATTTTAGTTTCATGGAATCATCTTAACTTTAAACAGAATTAAAAAGGAAATTTCAAATTGGTAGTTTACATGAGAATTAAGACATTACATTTTTATTTTAATTTATTCCTATGTTGTTGCACTTTAGTTGTATACTTATGTGACTACTTAGATATTATGTTATAAATTTATCAAATATATTGCAATAAATCAATGTTCAATGTATGTATAGTATTTTAGATAACAATTCTTAAGAATTTTTAATTATGTGGAATAACAAACCCTTCAATCATTTCATATCACCTTTGTGTTTGCTGTTTGGAGAGCACAATAAAATGCTTTCTACTAGCTTGAAAGTGTTATTACCTACAATAGCTATTTTGTTAGAAGAGAAATATGCAAACTCATTTAATTTACTCGTCTGTAAGATTAAACTAAAATGTTTTAAACATATTTGAAAACAAGGCAATGACCGAAAAAGGATTAGGAAACCATGAAATATAGATGCAGTCCCCATGTGTAAGAAATACAAAAAAGATGGGCAATGAAGATTAGCAGAAAAATTCTTCAATCATTATGTGCCGGAAAACGATTTGGCAAGTCCAATGGGAAGTCCTGGAACCAAAGTTATCTGTTAGAGGAGTTCTTCCAATCACTAGCCATACCCTAGTGTCTTCCATATCAATGACTCAACGGCAACTGGCTCTATGTGAACAAGATAGTGGAATCTGAGAATAGTAGGTGAGGTCATCTGTGAATTGTGTTCTTCCAGAAAAGAAATGTGAGAGGCATCTTTTCAGGCTGCCGTGCCATAACTTGTGAACTCTGAATATTTTATGCGATGTTTACTTTTCAAATTAAGTGGCATTGGTTAATATATATTACTAACTATATGAGTTGTCCATATCCATTCCAGTATATATGATTTTATTTCTATATATAAATATTAGCTAATCTGGCTTTATGTATATCGTTTGAGCTCTTTAAATGTGAGACTACTTTAAAAGAGCCATCCTAGCTCTTCTGACAAATGATAGTTCTGGGAAAGAAAAACTAAGAAATAGATCCTAGGTGAAGTTTTACTAACATTATTATGACAGTCTCCAGGAAGAGGTGCTAATGACCTTCTCGTGACACAGATCTTACTTTTGTTGACAAAGTATGAGAAGGGTTTGCTTTTTTTGATAAAATTTCTATAACTCAGAGATTAACCATAGAATACTTATGTTCATTTTGGAAATGCCTCAATATATCATTGATCTTGGACTCAATTTATAAATAATAACCATAAAGCTTAGCTTATTTGTCCTATCATGCAATGAATTACCAAAGTAAAAGGGATAGAATTTCACCAAAACTCTTAGCTTCTATTTTCTGGCCTAATATTATTTCTATTAAAAACATTATGGAAATTCTTCATCCTTTCAAATCAACTTTATGAAATTCATGAGCTTCATATATTAATATCACCTCACAATTCTTATACTTTCATTCTTTATTGATTCATTAATATAACAAGTTTTTAATGAGCAAATATTTGTTGAAGATCTACCCTGCCTAATTATGGCAGTCACTAGTTGCAAATGACTACTATGTCCTTGAAATGTAGCTGTGCCCTAAAGGCAAAAGACAAGAGTTTGAGAGTTTAGCACTCAAAACTGTGAAATATCTTATTTAAAAATTTATATTGACTATTTAAGTGATAATATTTTACACATTGGATTAAGTAAAATGTATTGTTAAACCTAAATTCATTTTATAATATTTATTTTTAGTGCAATTACAAGAAAAATTTAAAATACGTATGTGACTGACATTTTTATTTGACAGAACAATTACAGGAAATTACATGGAACCATGAGTACATTGATTTGAATATTCATTGCAACCAAACAAGTTTTTAAACATTGGGCATACACATAATGTAATCTTTTGTCTAAATTCAGTGACTTACTCTAGGTAAGGTGATAGAGGGTATTATAAAATAGGGATGGGGAATACACATTATCATTAGCCACACACCCCATAGTTTACACAAGGTTGTGGACTGAATGTTTGCTATCATCCTTTCTGGAAATAAACTTATCTGAGAAACAGCACCTGGTTTATATAATATCATTGTTGGGGTTTATACATTGTGTCAACTTGAGAGGTCTAGCAGCTTAATTAAGCAACTCAGCAGCTCTACATTCTGGGGTGTAGAGCACAAGTAGTTACCTGGCCATTGTTACAATTTGAGAAGGTCAGAAGTTTAGCTGAGAGAGTCAGCAGGGAGCCAGGGATCTTACTTTGTAAACATCCTCATCCTGTGCAAAGGAAGGCAAGGATGTTTGTGAATGCTACACCCACCCTGGGGGGGGGAGGTCCTGTGTATTATATAAAGGAGGAGAAGAGGCTTGCTCTTGCTCCTTTTACTTTGCTGCTTTTGTTCGGCTGCTGCCTTGAAGTGCTGCCCCAGTGCCATGCCACCCTGCCTTGGAGCCAGCTGATTGTGGACTGAAACCTCCAAAAACTGTAAGCTAAATAAACCTTTCCTTCCCTAGTTTGTGTGTCAGGTGTTTTGTCTCAGCAAGGAGTGAAAAGTAACTAAGACAATCATTAAACTTATTTTCTTAAGTAAAGTGTGAATAAGTTAGGTTTATAAAAATCTTACTTTTCATTTGAGGACTAAAAGATATCATTGTTTCTCTGACACCAAGTCAAGCTACTAGTTCTCTTCAAACTGTCATCTTGTTTCCACCTGCCACATCATCTGTTGTCATTCTTTCCTTCCTTCTCAGTTGGGCCAATATTTTTTAATTGGTTTCACTTTTAGGTGGAGGTGCCAGGATTAAAGGAAGACAAGCAAGTTCTCCAAAAGGTGAGAAAATAGAAAACTGTTACCCTATTCTCCTTTATTTTCTGAAATCTTCCATTAATATTTTTATGAAGAAGTTCAAGAGACTATAGGTACACAGTTACCCTTAGGATAACATTAAACAAAAGTTTAAGAATATTAATGCAAAGAAGTTGTCTGATGTATAAAATTCATAATTTTCTTAAAGGTAAGCAACTTCAAAGGAAGAAAGTGTTGGCAAAAAATGAAAAAACACATAATGGAAAATTGCCATAAGGTTATAAAATAGCCTTTCAATTCTGAAACTTAAGAAAAAGCTGTCACTTTGAGATAAAATAATTTTAAGTAATATCTCTTCTTAATTTTTTGAATCTATCACAAGGAGCGTACAATTAGCCAACAGATGACAAAAATTACCCTGCAAGAACTTTTTATTCATAAATATTATAAGTTATATAACTAACTACAGCAATCTGGACCCAAAAAATGAACATTAAGAAACAGATAGAATGTCTTGCTTCACTACGCAGTAGACTGACATTTGCAAGGATCATCTTTATGATACTGGAGAGGACATCTCAGTTTTGCTGCAAAGAGTTAAGAGTTTATCTTTTTTATGTGATTCTTAAAACTCATATAGACAGAGAAAATCAAATGTCATAAGTCTCTTCAGATACCTTCCATGTCTGTTCTATTTATTATGTACCTTATGGACTTAGAAATATTTCTCTGTGTTAGCATTACATTTTGTAATTTTCAAAAAAAGGAAAAATAATTGAAAAGTATGCTGCTAGTTGTTTTTTTAATCATAGTGGCATAAATCATACAAAGCTTTCTTTCTCCCCTCTCTTTTGGAAAGTTGTTCAGTTTTTCTTTGCTCTTGGGCTAGTCTTCTTATTCTATGAGCTTGTCTTGCAAAAGCCAAAACCAAATAGTTCATTCCCTGCATGTATTTTATTGAGGTAATGCTTAAAATTAATAATGTATCCTTGCCTCATCAACACTATTAGAAAGTCTCCTAAGTATTTTAGTGAATCACTAGAGCTACTGCCATCTAGAATAGGGAGGTCTGAACTGAACAAAGTCCTGATAGTTAACTAGATGTAGACGGGAGCTGGGAAAATGACAGATTAGCTCAGATAGAAAATTCTGCAAAAAGACAGTGGTGGTCTAAGTTTGTCTCAAAATTTCCTAAGAAGGGGATTCAGTGACCCTTTTTCTCTTTCCCAATCCTATATAATCTTATGTCTTTGAAGCCCAAGCATTCACATATAGGCCCTATATTGACTCATGGTGACACTGCCTAACCCAAGTAGGCCTCATTTGAATTGTGGTTTTAATGTCCCTAATGGGCTTTGAAAGCCAAATTTGTTTCGGCTCAGAGCAAATAAATTCAAAAAGTCCCTTTCCTCATGTGAGGTCGGAGACTCGCAGTTAATTGGAAAGAAACCCCACTGCAAATGTCTGCCAAAATTCTAGTGAAGCAAAAGAAAATCAATCCTAGACTTTGCTAAATTGCCATCCCTAGGTTTGGCCTGTTTGGATCTCTCTATCCAATTGTACTATCCTTACTAATTAAAGATAGCCTCGCTTACAATGTACTAAGCTCATCCCTCAATAAGCATGCTAAAAACTACTGCTTTCTGACTATGAGTCTCATTCTGTGAACTTCCTCACAAATCTCCAGCAGCATCCAAGAGCTGAGAGACGACCAACACAATGCAGATTATCACCCAGTCCAGGCTGATCTAAAAATTGAGGTAACAGTTCATTGAATGATAAAAGATGAAGGCACAAAGATACGCAAGTCTCCAATATCTAGCCACCTACAGAAACTAGTATTAGATGAAGAACTCTTATTGTCCGACTATCTCTGCAAATTCACAAAGGTCTTATTCAGCCACATAAATGACTTTGGTGTTTTATTCTTTTAGGGACTTTGTTTTATCCTTTTAGGGACTTTAAATAATTAGCCAGAATAAAAGTTTTTGGAAATTTTATTTATTAAGTTGGAGTCCACTTGTAATCTCATCATAAAGGTACACAGTGCCTTTATGTATACTTTAGGTGTGAACCCTCCTGAAATGACTTAAAGTCTCAGATTTATCACTTTAAAATTTGTAACTTTGCAAAGTTTGCACAACCCTTAAATATTAGTTTTTAACTAGAAAATTGTTCATAAGAATAATATAAAATCCAATGAAACCATGAGGAATAATTTGTATGTGATATTAATTGTGGAAGTTCCTCTGTAAAGAGTAATTTTCAAGAAATAGAAAAACAGTATTGTTTTATTATTCATATTGTTATTTATATTGACTAGAATTGCATTTGGCACATCAACTGTGCTCAGTGAACATTTGTTAACTCAATTACACTTTAATCCTTATATCTATAGAGGCAATCACTCTGGTAAATCATTACTCTGATGTTCAAGAATCTATGTTTGAGACAACAGATAATATGTTCTTTTTCATAGAAATGAAAATATCTTTAATTAAGTTACCTGTGAACAACAGAAAGCTTACTAGTGATGGGTTTAAAGTAGCCATGCTATCAATGTAAGATTGCAAATTGAAGCATTTAATTTCAGGTTTGTTATTGAAAGAGGTGAGATGTAAATAATATGTAGTTAAATTTTATAACAATGCTTCCCTGATAAAAGACAGCCAAAATCAGATGCTTATTACTTACCAAATTTGGAAAATACTTCATGTGAAAGGAAGACAAAAAATAAAATGCTGTGGGATTGAAGATACTCTTGTTTCAGATAAATGTTGGTCATACTCTATCTATCTAGGTTAATGCTGTCACTGTGAAAGCAACTTTATAATCTAGAGTGGAAATGCAGGGTATTTTTAAAAGCCTAATTACCTGTCATATTTGAAAAGAGTAATAAGCCTGCTCATGGAAACTATAAACAAATTCTCTTTGCTGAGTTCTCCTACATATCATTTTGTAAAGCATTTAATGTGGGAACAAAGTAAGAATTCTTTTAATAATGCTTCAAATAAAAACATTTGAAAGAAGAACACCAAAACAGTTGTTAGATTGCATGCAGTTTTCCTTCTATTCTTAAAAGTTACTGACCATATTTTTCTCTTGCCTTCCTAGGCACCAACAAGCGTAACCCTACCAAGAGTATAGGTATTGTCTTTGCCTATTTGTAGCTGAAATAGTGTTTTATTGGAATGACCCAGGAATAAATTATAACTTCATTTAAGATAATCAATTTGCATGTGTTATTCTCCAAAAAGGTACTTGTCAATGTATATAGCCCAACTCTGCCAATTCTTGTAGAGACATAATGAAGAAGAGCTTGAAAGTATATCTTCATGATAAGGAATGATTTTATAGTTCACTTTATTTTTTAGCCTACAGAAATATCAGTTTCTGCTCCTTTTTGAGAAAAAAAGTGGTAAGAAATGTTATATTTAGAGTGCATTCTTCCTATAAATTTTGGTGATATGCTATAAATATGACCTCATTTTGTTTCACAGAGTCATTGAGATTTATGTATCAAATACGTTACTTCTGCTACAGGTGACTAAAAACATAAAGTTAAAAACTTTTCTAAGAAGATACAGTAATTTGATGGAGAAATTTAGAATCAAACTCACATAAGGCTAGATATTATGGTTTATCATCTATGTGTCACAACATATCTAATGTATATTTCAGAATTCAGCTTTAAATGCATGACATTATTGATCTTTCTCCTGTATTTTATAAGTTGAAAGAAAAAACAGCAGTTAAACAATATTTTAAGTATACTGCTATATACATGCTTTACTATTCTTCATTGCAAGTGCTAGATTTTCCATTATAAAAACTGAGTTACCTTAGCTACAAACTCTTCTTATTCCATAGGGCTTTTATCTTAGGGATTATGTGTAGCGTGGAGGAGAAATATGCTTAACTAATGATAACTAGTAAAATTTTGTTTGATTTGGTGCTGCATCAGCAACTCATAATGATTATAATATAATTTTTGTATATATGAAGAATTTCCATCTAAGTGAATTTCCATCAGATGTGTTTGCTTATGTGGTGGTAACAAACAATTACATTTATGGGGATAAACACAAGGTAATAAATTTTCTACAGGGTTCAACACTTAAAACATCATTTTACTATCTCGGGTTTTTTTGTACATAGGCCATTGAATTAACATTTTTTTATGTAAGTTTTGTTTTCACAAACTTAGTCAATTCTACTTACACAAATATTTCTGACATCTGACTCTGGAAAGAGGTTGAAGGTAATAAAACTAGGTACAAAGCTTCATAACTTACAGCAGGATTTTAAATTACTGTCCAGGGAAGGGCTATGTTTGGGTTCTCTGACCAAAAGCGTAGTAGATTTTATAGCCTCCAAAACCTTTTGAGAGAATAGGGTTCTGGATAAACTCAAGATTAAGAATAGCTAATGAATTTCTATTAGTTTGGGTATTTGAAAAACATTATTTTATTTGTAGAAAGTGTAAAAAGAACCAAAATCCCCATATCATACTTCATCCTTTAAGGTCTTATTAAGTTTTAGAATCTATATTTTCAAGTAGTATTCACTGTGCAAACATAAAGTTTCTGGAGAAAAACAAAGTGTTATTTACTTACAAAAAATACTCCAGTTTCCCCAGCATCAATTTTGCTCTTCTAGAATAGCACAATCAGAACCTGATGAGATGTTATCCTACATCTGTGGGAGTTCATACTGTTGGAGAAGAATATCAAAAATATAAATTTAGTTGGTTATACCAAAAAAGTATGAGGAACAGCTGCTATTTCTCCGATTCCTCATTCACTATTCAAATTTCAACAACAGATTAACTACAGTTATTAAATTTAGAGCACTGAAATGATTATTTATTTGGTTTATTCCAGATATAACAAAGCATTGTAGATACTTTCTTCCTTCTTTTCTTCCCTTTTTCCTTCATTTCTTTTTCTTGCTATGTTTCTTTACTTTTTAATTTTTGAAAGTATTTAGGGTAAAGTACTCATTCTATTAAATATTTATTTATAAAGTGAATATATGTTTTTTACACTTTACACATAAAAGTATACAGAATGAGCATGTAGCTAAAGATATAGATATGGATTCCTATACATGAATATCATGTCTCAATACAGTTTAAGGTTTTGCAAAGCACTCTCAAAAATAGTTTAGCAAAACCACAGATGATACGTATGACATCATTCTTCCCCACCATCACTATAAAATATGGAATCCTAGCCAAAATACCAGGCCTATGCATGAATATTGATATCCTAGAAAATGTGAATCTCCTTTTGGGTTTTGATTTGTATCAAGAGATTTCCTGTCTAAACACAAGTTCCCTTCGGGCGTTTTCTTTCATTTCCTGGAAAGGCCCTACTGCTTTTCCTGTAGGAATAATTTTCTAAACAAACTCTCAATTCTTAGACTCTTAATATAGAAACCAATTTACTTTGGGTACAGAGAAACAGGGAAATTTGGTCACTTCCTCATTATCTGTTTCAATTAGGATATTTTACACCAACTAAGCTGTATCAGATTATGATGTCTCTGAAGGAGAAAACAGCAGATGCAAAGACATATGCTCGTTTCCAGACATATACTAGATTTCTGGACTTACCAAGTCAGCAATCGCTATCTTAGTGAAGGCACAAAAAACCTGATACTACAGCTCTCCCATAGAGTATCAGTTCAACTACAACAACTCAGTTAGCTGATGTGGCATATATTAAATTATATTTCAAAATACTAGAAATTGATAAAATTCAATGATCAGTAAGTCCTAGCATGATATGACTACACATAGTAGAATAGTAGTGTCAATTGGAAAGTTCTTTTCTTATATGTTATTAGAAACTGTCTTTCATAGGCTGTTTCACATAAAATTCTCTCAAAAAAGCATGGCTGCTATGAGTGATACATAATAAAGGAATAATTATAGGGATCAGACCTTACACAGTTAGTAGGGAGGATTTCCCTCTATATATGATGATGAGCCAGATAGCAGTTAGAAAACTACGAACCTTGTTTTGGTTTGTGTACAGGTGTCACGCTAAAGCCTCATGCACTCAGACATTGGACTTTTTAGAGGTGGCATGATATAGGGCATATGAATATGGATTGAAGATGTATGCTAGCTAAATTAGTCTACTGATTGGTTAAGTTCAGTTCTGAGTGTGGATGGCGGAAGGCCAGCTCTGGGTGTGGATTTGTAGCCTGGATGAGATAAAAGGGAAATGTAGGTTTGCTGCTGGTGTCTTCTGCCTGCCATGCTATGGACTATTTCTGTTCTGCTCTGCATATCTGCCCTGCTGCTCTGTCTTGGAAACAATTGGCCATGAACTGAAACCTCTATAAACTGTGAGCTAAAATAAAGCTTTCTTCCTTTAACTTGTGGGTGTTGGGTATTTTGTCCCAGCAAAAAGAAAAGTAACTAATAGAGATATAAAGCAGTAGAAGGCAATAAAAATGGATGTTCCCATCAAAGTACCAATGAGCTCAAGGCCAGCCTGAACAACATAGTGAGACCCTATCTCAAACAACCAAGAAAAGAAATTGGTATTGTCAAGAAGAAATTGAAACCACCTCCAATCATGGTGACCGAAGCAACCTGCAGAAAAACTAGAGCCTCACCATAAAGATGCATTAGTTTAGGATCCAAGTTAAGAGAAGCAGAAGCAGATGATCTGGTGAAACAGGGAATGTCTCAGGCTTGGCCGATATCCCACTGCAAAAAAAAGTGAATCCACAGCTCAGAAATAATTTGCACAAACTGCAGTGTTATCTAACACGCTATAATAACCATTAGCGTGTAATTGCTGGTGCCTCATTTTATCTCTCAGACTCATGCAAATATTTCTCTTAGCTTACCTTATCCTGATGCCATAGAGAGAGGGGGGATTCTGGAAAACAAGCTTGGCCAGGCTGACAGAGTGTGAAATAAACTAGGATTCATCTTTGTCAGACTGACATGCATGCAAATTTTTTTATCTATATTTAACTTCCAAATAAAGAAATGAATAAAATCATGTGTCTTCCTAAATTGCTGCAACCATTTATCATACAATAAAAATATGGCTCTCTCAAATGAATTAGATGTCTCATCTTACTTTAATAAAATTTGTTGGTTTTTCTCTTTCAGTCTATGTGACACTCATTCCTTCTGAAAACTTGTAACAGAAATACTGAGACAAAATTAACCATTGTTAATATATACAGGATGTTAGATGGTAAAGGAATAGCATAGAAATAAATAAGAGTTGTCTGGCATACACGTAAATGATTTATTTCAAAGTAAGGAGACAGCAATAACAAGTCTTTATATCTGCAAGTAGTTATAACTGGTATTTATAACTTTTCCCACTCCACATTCCCTATTACTTTTTTTTTTTTCATCAAGTATCTTGAGTGGACATGATTTCTTGCCAGATCGGCAGATTTGAGTTTTGTTACAGAAGGGTCCAAGCCAATAACAGTCCTGCCTGTATTAAATTGTTAAAGATTTCCATTAACATTTATCACAAGACATAGAAGTAATAAAAGATACCCTAGAGGATCTCGCACATATACCAAATATACTTCTATGTTCTTTCATTTTTAGCAGCAACTCAATTTCCCCTTGACAGTGTGGATTAATCACCATTCCAAGATAATAACCCTCCTGGTTGCCTCTTGTTTGTTGACCTGAGGAAAACAAAATGACCCCTCAAGGAAACATCAGAGATGATGATTGAGGGGAAAGGAAGCAAAAATTTTCATTAGTGGATCTTAAGGGGAAATAGTGAGAAGAAACATTCCTATATGATTCCTCGAGATGAAGAAACAGCATCACCATGATCACCAAGTGAAAGTATATGCCACATGCTATGGAACATTATCCAGTTCCTCAAAATATCATTTGTCTGGCACTGTAAGTCTTCAAGCTATCAGTTTCAGAATTATGAGAACCGCATAAAGGTTAGTGAATTCTGCAAGTTTGAACTTGTCACATTTCATTGTTTAAAAATTTATTTTTATCAGTACATATTTACAGTATGTAATGATTAGACTCACCATGGGGAGAACGTACATGTCCTAAACATGTTTTGATTCTTCCCCTCCCATTCTCCTTCTTTCCATCTTTGGAGCCTCTTTCCACTTGCAACAGATCTATCATTTTTAAATGAAGTCTTTGGTCAGAAGCAATTTTATATGGAACACAAACAGAATGAAATATTCTGTAAGTACACTGACAAACAGTGGTACTGACAGAAGCATGGTATACATAAGGAAGATAAACTTATTTGAAAGTAAATACTGATTGTAATGAGAAAAAAACTATTCACTCTTGTATGATAGGAGTGATCCAGTATAATCAACATATCCTTAAAAGGTTGGCTAAGAGGTGTGCTGCTGTATTGAAGACTTAGGGTAGGATTTGATATAGATGGCTATTTCTTCAGTAATAGCTCTGGCCAGATAAACTTCAAAGAATGGAAGCTCATATTGTTCAGCCCATGGAAAACTTCTGTGCCCTACAACATGACCATCTGTTCAAGAGCTCATTGGGTAAAAAATACATGTTTGGGTAAAGAAGCCAACTGATATCTAAAGAAGTAATTGTTTCTATAGCATATTAAGATCATTAAGATCCTTCTCTTCAATTTGCTGCCTGATGAATGTTTACATATTTTACACATAATTCTTCATCTTTTTGGAGAGAACTTTCCAGCATTTTGGTCCTATAATTCTTTATTATTAAGCATCTAGTTATGTTCCTTTCTAAGCCCACAACTGACCAGAAAAGCTTCCTCTGCCTATGAATAAGTGTACATCTAACCTCAGTTATGCATGCAGGTAGACGAGATGCTGTTTTGGACAAAACGAGGAGCCAAGTGCCCTGATATGTATCCTGCTCACCGAAAGAATTTCCTTTAGCCAGTCTTCTTCAGGATATATACAACAATGTTGTTGTCATTACTTTTGTGTGATGCTGGGTTATTATGCAGAACTATCCTGTAATTCCAGCATTCTGGGAGACTGAAACTGGGGGGGTTGGAGTTTGAGCCCAGTTGGGGCTATTTAATTACTTGATGAAAGCCTATCTCAAAATAACTAAATGAAAAAATATCTGGGGATGTAGTTCACTGTGAAGAACTGAGGTTCAGTTTCTAATACCACCATAAAAGTTTCCAAAATTTTTTTCTTAACAATAAAGGCTATTTGGGAGAACACAAAAGCAATGTAATGAGGATAAGGGCTACAGGCCTCTATGGCACTTGCCTATGCAACTTGGTTTTTATCTTTTGATCTTTGACCTACTTGAGGTCATACTCCTACCAACCACATGTGTGTGACAAATGTTTCAGTGCACATCCAATCCAAGACGTGATAAAATAACAAACAGCCACATGATGGGCATCTCATATTATATCGTGTCCTAATAGTCCCTTGTAACGAATTCAATTCTACAAAGACTGACTAGCAGACCAGATGTTTCTCAAAAGATTAGCTATGCAGAAGGTGTGACATGCCTTGATTAATTATGTAGCTTTCTTTTCTCTTTAACCAAGGCAAAAGGAAGATGCATGGGCAAGTGGTTGACAGGTCTATGGGCTATGCATAGAAAAAGAAAACCAACAGTCAACAAATAATGGAAGCAGAGAGGGAGGGGTTCTTTCTGGAGGAAAAAGCAGGGTCTTTCCTCAGTCCCAACACCACTCCAGTGTAAAATGCTATTCGGAAAAGATATCTAACCTACTGAGGGTGGAAGGTGAAGAGAAGGGGAGAAAGTCCAGGGAAGTAAATTGGCAGGGGTAGCTCCAAGGCCAAGTATCCAGCAGAGAGCACTGCCCACATGTATAGGGGAAAACCCTACCAAGGTTCACGGAAAGGAAACTGGAGACCAGGCAGGTGATGGGTTAGTGATCCAAGCCCAGTCACTGACCACGTGCAACCAGGAGTCTGCAGTCTAGCCCAGCTGAACACTCTTCGACCAAAGCACAATGGTGCCAGCTTGCATCCCACTGGGAGATGGCCAAGTGATCAAAATAGTCAAAGGAGGGTAGGGTACCAAAGGAGGCCAAATAATCAGAGGGCAATACCAACGAACCCTGTGGGCAGAAAGAAACATGGATTTGAATCTGGACACAGAAACCAGTAGCAGGCAGTGGTACACAGAGGCTATAATTTGAGGAAACCAAAGATGAAGAAGAGGTGCTACAGCAGTGCCAGAGTAGGACATTCCCACAGATGTCACAGGGTCTGTGTCCCCTTCTCTGCCAGCTGGGTTTCCAGATGCCACAGAGCTAAGTACTGATGGGGTAACCTTGCCACAGGCTGTAAAGACCAATGAGGTAGGAGCCCAAGAGAAACCTCCTCTTGACTTCTACACTTTTGTCATTTTACATTACAGTAAAGAATGTGAACAGATTAGATAGACAGATACTATCTTTTTCCTCCTTCACAGAGTAATTTATTTATCACTGTATCAAAAGTATGCAAACATATTTCTTTCTTTATTTTTTGTAAAAATTTTATTTTCATAGTTTTTTATTTTGTATTAGTACATGTTTGCAATATATAATGATAGTATTGTAGGGAACTGGCACATGTACATAACATCCCAATTCCTTCCACCCATACCCTTCTTACTTTGCAAGCATCAGATTCATTTATTTATCTTATAAGTCCTTTTGAGTTGTCATATAAATAGATTAACAGCCAGAATAATAGGTCAAAAACATATAAAACACATAAGACAATTATACTAAATCAAGGTACACTTTTAGATACATTGCTGTACAATTTTAGATATATAACTATAATATATGCTGGATTACAATAACTTTTTTTCTGTATCTCTCTTTTCCTATTATTTATCTTTTTGTTTTGCCATTATTTACTTATTGGGTTTCTCAGGTAAGAGAAACCACATGACATTTAACATCGTGTGTCTGACTTATGTCACTTAAAATTATGGCCTTTTGGACAGTTTACTTACATATTACTTTATACAGCAAACCCTTAATCTCTAAGGCACACAAAAAACAGATGTAAATTCCCTGTCCCACCTACTTACATGAATATGAAACTAAATGGAGTGTGAGCCATTGAGTAAAAGTTCAGGTCCTGTTGAGGCAGACTGTGAGAGCATGCCTTATTTTAACAGAGATCCTGCAGAGTCTGTCCCTTGAGCCTGAAGTATTGTACCAGAATTATGAGAGATGCTCAGCTGTTCACTGCAGACCATCACATCTGATTAACAGCAGCTCTTCCATTCCTCTTTATACATGGTTTTAGTAGTAAATTTCAGCTGTTTTATCTGTAGCTCCACCTATAGTCATCAGGCCACCTGTTGTTGAGTGTAACCACTCAGATCCTTTGAGTGTTGCTCTCTTAAAGGGCTTAAAAACTCCTTGCCTCAACTGTCAGTTTGCTCTGATATCATTGCATGCTTGATATGACAGACATCATATTCCTTACAACTCTACTGATAAAAGCTGTCAGACAAATCCATTGCCAACTTCAAACTAAATGGGGGGAAATCTGAAAGCATTTCCTCTAAAATCAGGAAAAGGACAGGGATGTAGACTCTAATCAATCCAGTTTACTATAGTGCTCATAACCTTAGCCAGACAAATTGGGGAAAATAAAGAAATTAAAGGGATACATGTAGGAAGGAAGAAGTCAAAATGTCCTTACTCACAGATGATATGACCTTTTATGGAGAAGACACAAAACTGCCCCCAAAGTCTCCCAAAACTAACAAATTCAACAAAGTACAAGGACGCAAAACAAACAAACAAAAAAGTCAGTAGCAGTCCTGTACACCAACAATGAACCAATGGCAAAAAGAATCAAGAAAATGATCCCATTCACAATAACATTAAGAAAATTAAATACCTAGGAATTAAATTAACCAAGGAAATGAAATGACCTGTATAACAAAAACTATAGTAGTCTGGAAAAAAATGGGATTGAAGAGAACATCAGAAAATGCAAAGACCCTTCCTGATCCTGGATTGGCAGGATCAATATCATGAAAATGACTATACTACTAAAACCAATAAATAGACGTAATGAAATCCCAATAAAAATACCAACACCATTATCTACAGAACTTGAAAAAAATCCTTAAATGTCTATGGAACCAGAAGAAACTCAAAATAGCAAAAGCAGTTGTAGGTAACAAAAGCAAAATGGGAGACATCACAATCTCAGATTTCAAGTTACATTACAAAGCTACTGTTGTTTAAACAGCATAGTATTAGCACAAAAACAGACATGGCAATCAATGAAACAGACTAGAAGATACAGAACAATTCTAGGCACTTTCAGCAATCTTATTCTTCACAAAAGAGCCAAAAGCATACACTGGAAAAAATATGGCCTCTAACAAATGATACTGAGAAACAGACTATGTACAGGCAGAAGACTGAGACAGCACTCATAAAATCAAGGGGATCAAAGATCTAGCCATTAAAACAGAAATAGTCTAGTGGAAGATAAAACAGGTAAAACTCTTGAAGACATAAGCGAGGTCTTTCTGAGTAGAACCCAAAATGCACAACAAACAAAACCAAAAATCAACAAGTGGGATTATATCAAATTAAAAAGGTTCTACACAGAAATAAAACAATCAGTATAGTTAAGAGAAAATATACAGAGTGGAAAAAATGCTGCCAGCTACTTGTGAGATAGAGGACAAATGCCTAGAATAGATAAAAGACTCAGAAAAGTATACTACACAAAATAAAAGAATCAAAAAATGGGCATTTGGAAAAAGTAGATCCTTCTCAAAAGAAAAAAATACAAATTATCAATAAGTACAAGAAAAAAATATTCATCATCTTTGGCCATTAGAGAAATCTAAATCAAAATGAAAGTCAAGATTTCATCTTGGTCTAGAAAGAATGGCTATGATCAAAACTCAAAAAACAAGTGCTGGTGATGTTGTGAAGAAAAAGAAACACTTCTGCATTGTTGATGGGAATGTAAACCAGTAAAACCAGGATGGAAATCAGTATGAAAGTTCTTTAAAAACTAGAAATAGAAATTCCATTGGATTCAGTTATACTTCTTTGGGTATCTTCCCAGAAGAATTTAAGACATCATACTACAGTGATATATGCATGCCTAGGTTTATACCAACACAATTCACAATAGCTCAATGTTGGGAGCAGTGTACACATATGAATAAGGACAATGTGGTATATATAAATACAATGAAGTACTACACTGCCAGAAGAAAAGATAAATTTGAGTTATTTGTAGGAAAATGTGTGCACCTTGAGATCATAATGCTGAGTGAAATAAAATGTACACAAAAAAGTAAATATCAAATGGTTTCTCTGTATGAGAAATCCAAAGTATAAATAATATAAAGAACAAAATAAAAGATACATGATAAGTAACAGGGAGGCAAGTCTTTTGGAGATGGGAAGGAAATCTAGGAGTGGAGGAAGAGAGGAAAAAGAGAAACTGTACCAACTCCCCACAATAAATATATACATTATGTGTCACAAAAGTATACTAAAACATGAAATTCAATAAAATCTCCAAAGAAGCTTTTTCTTAGGGTGCAATGTGAAAAAGTTTTTGCCACAAATCCTATTCACTCTTATCAGTGACAACAGGCTCACTGTTGTAATTTTGTCTAATTACATAAAGAAAAAAGGATCAATTTGTATGGCTCATCTATGAATTTTATTTCCCATGGGACCACTTTATTTATCAATTTCTGTGAGTTAAGGTTTGGTCAGAGAAGTACTCTCACAAAAATGGTAGGGAATAAAGTATTTATTATGAAAATTGGAATTCATGCCATTGTGGGGACCAATGAAGAAGTTTTCAGCATGCTGTTCTCTTCATGTCCAGGGGTAGTCCAAAACAAGTAAAGGTCATGTGGTCAGCTCTCAGGAAGCAGAGTTAGAAGTGGATTGCATAAGTGGTCTGCGTGGAAGAGGCAGGACCAAACAGAGTCTAAATGACAAATGAGAATCCATGTGCAGTCTCATTTGCAACAGAACTGTATTCTAGCTTCATTTAGGACTCAGGGAAGCTGCAAGAGGGAATACAAAAAGGCTAGACCTATGCCTGGCCGTGGCCAGCAAGCAGAGAACACATCATAAATTGGCACCAAAGTGACAGGTCTAATGTTTCACTCTTACCTTTCAAGAACAATATTCCCTTTTTATTTGGCAGGTTCAAACAGGATTTTTATTCCAAACAATTATAATGACCTTGACTAAGAAACTAATCATGGCTCACTGATAACTATGTAAGTCCTGAACTTTTCCTTATCTTTCTCATGTTAGCTTATAGCCAGTTTTAAGTACCAGTTATCTCAAACTACAAAATGGGTGGGAGAGAGAAGCAAATATTTTTATATTCTTCCAAAATCCCATAGATAGGTAGATAGACCATTCAGACTTTTAGTGAACAAAAGCTTTTTTACAAATATGAAAATTTCAGGTTCACTAGTAATTAACAGTTTATGAAATGAGTAAATAAAAGTAGCATCAGTTTTGTTGAATAAGCATATAAATGTCAATTCATTTCAGAATTCTAGTTTAATAGATTTAAATAATTTTTATACTTTAGTGATCTGAATTTTATCCATATCCTATGTGAAATTACTCGTTTGATAATTTTATTCATCTTTCTCCCTTTTTTTCTTCTGATCAATTTCCTTGCACTTTTCTCCCTCTTTCCTTTTATTCATGTATCTTTTTTTCTAAAGGATCACTCTATAGTAAGATGACATTGATTGTAAAGAAGCTAAACTCTTAAACTTCTTTATTTTTCCAAAGTTTTCTGTCTTGTTTGAATCCAAATTCACACATCCTGTCTGCCTTTTCTAATATTTGCTAGGAAAACAAAACCTTGAATTGGGTAGATAGATGTACTTTTGAGAGTCAGTATTATATGATGAAATGTCAAAATAATACAAACTAAGACAATATGGTGGAAGATGCTGTCTGTTTCCTTCACAGTGAATTAATAATAGTTTTTATACTTTTATATTGTAAAGCACAGAAATTAGCTGGAAAGAAGTGTTTTCCCTTCATTTTTTATCAGTTTGTATAATTTCATGGGACTTAATTTAGTGGTCTATAAGTGTTTTAAAAACAATAGTGTTAGCTGGGTGTGGTGGCACACGCCTTTAATCCCAGTACTGGGGAGGCTGAGGCAGGAGGATCGTTGTGAGTTCAAGACCAGCCTGGTCTACAAAGTGAGTTCAAGGCCAGCCTGAACTGCATAGTGAGACCCTGTCTCAAAAAATAGGGCCAGGGATTTAGCTCAGTGGCATAAGCACCTGCTTGCTAGATGTGATGTTGTGAGTTTGATCCCTGGTATCAAAAAAAAAAAAAAAGCAATAGTGTTAATTAAATCTTTTAAGAATCAAATTCACTGAAGAAGACTGAGAAAGATTAATGGTAGTATTGAACAGAATTTGAGCATAATATAAAGTGAATGACATGATTAAAGTAATATTTTAAAAATTGATGTATGAAAGAAGATAAACAAAACAAGCAATTACCATTCAAGTTCAAAGCAAAGTAGTCAGTCAATAAATTCCTTGACTAAAGTATTAATTTATCACTGAAATTATGAATAGCATTGTCTGTGCTTTTACAAAAGTTTTGTGGATAGTTTCTTCCATCAAGCTGGCTCTAATCCATAGGGGAAGTACTAAGTGGAAAAAAGAATAAAATACACTGTACCGTATTTCTTTCCTGAACAACCCATTTTGTTTGCTAGCTAGATGATTCCCTTGTTTGCTTTTGAATTGATGTAATTTTCACTGAAATTTTATTCTTGTCAGAGCAAAGTCTTATTTTGTTTGCTCTTTGCAATAAAGATTTTAGGAATCAACTGTGTGAAAACACTACAGATTTGAGTTTGTATTTAAAATATGAGAGATTTTTCTTTTTCCATGAAGAGATGGAAAGAACTCAAGATAAAAAGAAGTAGTTTCTGTATAAATGATTGTGGCTCAGAGCAGCATATCAAGACTTGGCCTCTGCAATCTCAATGCTAACAAAGTGACACCACTGGCCTTTGATGATTTGTGACAGTCATTGCATTTCAATTGTCTGAAACCAGCATTACCCTCTAGCATCCTCCTCCTACACATGAAAAGCCATTTATCAGCTCTGCCTGATGAGGCCTGAGATGACTCAAAGCTTGACTGGCTTGTGGATCTATTGGTGCTTGGACCTGTTGCTAGCACTTTTCCAGAGCAAGTTTTCAGCACAGCTTTATGTTACACAAACAACTGCACATGCTACTAATAGGAAATTACAACTCCATTCTTTGAAAAGTTCAGATTGTAATGTATAATGTGCTTGTGTTGAATATATTTGAAATAAACACATGTTAAATGCAAACCTCTAGGACAGTGATTTATGTATGGTCTATGGATTCCCAAGTATTATACAATACAGCAGCAGTGGGAAAGTAAGAAAGAAAGAAAATTGCATTGTGTTAAAATATAAGGATGGTGTCAGAAATAAGAGGCCCAAAGACTCACATAAATGTTAAAACATTGCTTTTGTGTGTGTTTTGAGAATAGCAGGTAGTATCCTTCAGATTTTTACTGTATGTACTATTTGGGGTTGATTTATATGTAACTATTACTTCAGTGTGGTTATGTTTTTAAAGCAGAGAAGTGGAAAACTCCTGATAGAATCAAAGAAATCAATTCAGCAATAGTTTATAAGTCCATTACTTTTAGAGAATATACTATTTAATTAACACTGCGCTGATTTCTAAGGGAAATAGGAACATGAGGTCCATGTAAGAAATCTCCTGGCCTTAACCTACAAACTTGGTAGATAAAGTTAATAAATATCAACTCACAAAGTTTAAAATAATCAAAGACCAAATTATATGATTCTGAGAAGATACATGCTTTCCTCAGGGGAGGTTTACAATAGGGCTTTGGGCGAAACCAGAGGATGTTCCCCAAAGCTTTGATGAAGAACCTTGATTCAACCCATGCAAAGGGCAGATTGCAATTTCATGAATTTTCATTCCAGAAGAAAAATGTTCAGACACAGCAGTACCAGGCATAAAGAAGTTTATTAGGCAGAATTTTAAAATTACATACTAAAAAAAGAATAGAGTGTGACCCTTCAAGTGAGAGAAGTACGTTGTGGCCTAGGGCTGGGGATATTTATGAAGACTCGGTAGTGTCCTTACAACAGATAATCTGGGATGTATATTTTAGTGTCTATGGGGTTTGCCTGTGGGGGGATTATAATATGCACCATTTACTTATGTTTGAAGCAGAAACATGCTGTCCTTTTAATAGAGTGCTTCATGAGGATGGAAGTGGGTAAGAGTGCAATTTATAGTTGAAAGACAAAGACACAAAATCCAGTATACACACTTATTGTCTTTAAGGCCCTTAGGAATTTTTCCTGGTTTTGTGTCCTGAGGCTGAATTTTTTAAATTAAGAGTATAATTTTAAAATTATGATTTTCCTTGTCTCTATCTTTATTACTTCTATTCGACTTCATGGTGATGGAGATCAACGCTTTAAAATTCCTTTGTGAATTGTTATGCCACAAATATCAAGAGTGAGAAACAAGCTGGAGTATGTCCCAGCAAAAGATAGAATATGACATCAGGGTGTAGGTCTCAAATTTCTGTGGCCTTTTTTTTCTGGTATCTCTCACTTCAACACTGCACTAAATCTGTGACAATTATTTACCATTTTCCTCTAATTACTGGAAATTCCTTTCAATCAGTGTAATTTCTGAAGCTCCCCACACCCACCAGATTGTAAGAAATCAATCAAAATGTTGTTTGAAAAAGGATGAAGTAGGTAGTGTACACCAAGGTTATATTTTTGATGTCTGGAAGATGTCCTGAAACTGTGGATTTCATGTGAAGACAAACTTTTTTCCTAACCACAGAAAACTCTACTTGGTAGAATGTATAGATTTAGCAAATGCTATTAGTTCCTTAGATGCTTTTTACCAGAAGTCCACAGAAGCATTCTTCCTTTAAGAATGGTCCATGTTAGCCACCTGACTTGGAAATGCCTCAGAGCCTACTCCTTTTTCTCCAGTGTAATCTGCAGTCAATAGAGAATGCAAATACTGTTCCTATTTGCTTTAAAAGGAAACCAACTAGTGTCATTTATATTTTTAGGAGTCCCTACAAGGTTATGCTAAGACTAGACTTTAGCTGGCCTGGTGATTCTGTAATTTTCATGTACATTAAATCATCCAAAGGGCTTTTGAAACACAGATTACTATGCCATGCATCCAGAATTTTCAATTCAGTAGACTGAAGCCTAAGAATTTTCATTGTAATAAATTTTCTGGCACTGATATTTTCAGTCTGCGGACAATAATGTGAAAATCAAGCAGAATTCATTCCTTTGCCTAATGCTTCCTTATGCCTTACCTGATTTTTTTTCACTCTCTACACTTTTCAACTGACAATACTCTCAATTCATTTGTGTAAAAGTTCCCACATCAACCTCTGTTTCTAAGGAGTATGACCAAAGAATAGTCTACACCAAATTAGACATACAAAACTTAAAAACAATGCCTTTTGTGTATGTACGTACCTACATATGTATGCATGTATAGATAGTGAAAGCAGGAGGGACTCATGAAAGAAAAGGTGCTAACTCTGTGTTCCATGTGTTCTTTGGACAAATGAAGTTACATTAACTATAATAACCAAAACTTCACTGGTTTAATAATTCCCCTGTCCAGTATTGCCTCTGTGACTTTTCCAGTGGGTGCCAGCTCCAGTGCACTGAAGCATCCATACTTGGTAAGAGTCATGCAGCTGAAAGAAAATTATGGGAAGAGATGATAGAAACGAAACTACCTTCATCATTCATGTTAACCCTGTTAGAAGGATTGCAAAAACAGTGCTATAGATTACTCCACATTTCTGAGAGCTTACTGAAATTGCTTCTTGCAGAAATTAATGTCAACTCCCTTTTCCTCAATCCTGGAGATCAGGCTAATGTAAGAACACAGAAAAGTCACAACGTCACTTTAAAATTCTTCTTTCTTTTAAAAACTAAACTGTTTTTTTCTGAGTCAGGCCTAACTGCTTTCCCTGTTTGATCTCAGGTGATTTTTTTTTACAAATATCTTCAGTACTCATGTAAATGTATTTCTTAAGGACTCACATTTCTGATTTCTCTACAGCTCCCTAAGATTCAAGATGTAAACTCTATATAAGCCTTATCTATTTATGTCAGAATTTGAATTTTACAACTTTTTGTTCCTGAAGTATTGACTTATACTGTATTACAAGTAAAAGAAAAATGCAGACATAAAATAAAAGGTAAAAGGTATTATGTTACATGTGTGTTGGCTGTGCATATGTGCAATTCTCAGAATACCAGATCTATTTTTCATCATCTCTTTGGTTTTTAGCACCATCTCATTTTGTGAGTAAAAGCTTGGGTTTTTAAATGCTGAAAGGCAATTCACTATACATTTTCCTTTCTTATACTACTGCCTCAAAACTCTAACCATTTCAAGAATGCAGTGAATTTTTTAGTTCCTGTATGTATGATCGTGCATTACTTTTCTGTCTTTAACTTACTGGAATGTCCTCTGCATTCATTCTCATAGTCATAAATGGCAGTATCTCCTTCGGTAACCAGGGATGGGAAAAAGGAATGAGAAGAAAGAGACCAAAGGATATAGAGTTGTAGTTCTGTAACTTTAGAAACCAATGTATAGTTTAAAGACTATGGTTAGACCATATGTCGTGGGCATGCCCAGGCTTGCCCTGGGCTCCAGAGACTCTGAACTCATGGCAGCTAGATGCAAGGTCCTGGAGGTGTTACACTCTGGGGTGCACTCTGCCTAGGCACCTGGGTCCTGGAGATTCCGATCTCCACCCAGTAAGGTGGAAGGTCCAGTGCCACACTCCAGGAGTGAGCCCTCACCAACTGCACAGAGGATTGAGCTCTGCCCAGCCCAGCATCCCAGTGCAATCCATTAGAGGATCACCCAGCCATCCTCATGGGACAGAGTGTCCTAGTTACTTTTCACTCATTTCTGAGACAAAATACCTGACGCCCAAAATTAGAGAAGGAAACGTTTATTTCTTACAGTTTTTCAGTAGTTTCAGTCCATACTTAGTTGGCTCCAAGGCAGCATGGAATGGCAGGGCTGCTAGTCATGGTGGCCGCCAAACAGCAATGTACGCTGACAAGCAAGAGAGGGAGAAGAAGCTGAAGAGACAGAAGAGGAAGACCCATCTCCTTTACACTGTATATCAGCTCCACTCCTGGGTGGGTGCAGCACTCACATCATCAATCTCAGTACTACACAACAAAACAATCACTAACACCAGAATTAGCCCCTTCCAAATTACATGAGACCTTGGGGGGACACAGATCATATAATACATAGAGGTACCGAGCCCAGCCCAGCCCAGAGCCCCAGAGCTGCTCATCAGGGAGTGGCCAGAGTAGCCACAGGGCCTTGGAGACTTTGAGCTATGCCCATTACAACACAAGGCACGAACTCCATTGTTCAGGGGTCCGGCCAAGCAGCAGGTCCTCCACCCAGCCAGGAGCAAGGCACCTGCACCATATGCCAGGGGCATGCCTGGGCTTGCCCTGTGCTCTAGAGGCTCTGAATTCCTCACAGTCAGATGCAAGGTCCTGGTGGTGCCACACTCCAGGGTGTACTCCGCCTAGCCATCTGGGTAATGGAGATTCCAAACTCCACCCAGCCAGGCAAAAGGCCTCAGTGACCACACACCAAGGGTATGTGTCTGCTAGCCACCAGAGTTGCAGAGGTTTTTAACACTACAGAGCCAGGTTCTAGGCACTAGCAACAAGCTACAGGGATGTGCCCCAGCCAGCTGCAGGGAGGATACAAACATTATCCAGTCCAAAGTCCCAGAGCAAAGTACATTAGGGAAACACATGGCCAACCTCACAGACTACAGAGCACAAGGATTCAGTGTCATAGTCTGGGGGTGTGCCCCGGCTAGCCACAGGGATATTGGAGGGTTTTTGCTCTCTACCCAGCACAGTGTTCCAGTGCAATCCATCGGGAAGCTGCCTAGCCAGCCACAGACCCCAGAAGACAATGACAAAACAAGAGAGCAAGAGGCAGTCTCAGTCCCCCAGCCCACTGAGAAGAAACCCAAGAGACACCAAAACAGAACACACTGGAAATCATACAACTGAACTTTCTGAAATGATAGCAGCTGAAGTAAAGAAACAACTCTGTGCAGCTATAGAGGAAATCAGGTCAGAAATAATCTCTCAGCTAAAAAATAAAATGACAAACATTATGAAAGAAATGCTGTGTGCATCTAAAGAAGATCATGATAAAAAAATAGAAGAACATAAGAAAATGAAGGAAACTTTGAATGAACAAAATAAGACACAAATAGAATGCATGAAACAGTCAAATGGAAATTCAGGAAATGAAAAATTCCATGGAAAGTTGGCAAAACTGCTTGAATGAAGCTGAAGATAGAATCTCAGACCTTGAAGGCAGCATGGAAGCTTACGACCATGAAAGAAAAGATCTCTTAAAATAAGGAACCAGGCAACAACAATTCAACAGCTGCAAAAGAAACAACATAAGGTTATTAGGCATCAATGAAAAAGCAGGGGTCAATACAAATGACTTGCAAAGAGTATTAGCAGAAATAACAGCAGAAAATTTTCCAAACATGGGAAGAGAATCTGATATACAGGTAAACAAGGCATACAGAACCCCAATTAACCATAACCAAAATTAATCTTCACCCAGACATATAATAATTAGGGTATCAGAAATACAGCACAAGAACAGAATACTAAAAGCTGCCAGAGAAAAGAAACAGATCACCTATGACAGAAAGCCTATCAGAATCACAGCAGACTTCTCAACACAAACCTTGAAGTCAAGAAGAGCTTGGAGTGAAGTATTTCAAATGCTGAAAGAAAACAACTTTCAACCCAGACTGATGTATCCTGCAAAACTATCTTTAAAAATTGATGAAGAAATAAGATACTTTCATGATAAGAACAACTGAAGAAACTTATGGCCGCCAAACCAACACTACAAAGAGTACTGGAAGACACTCTAGAAAGAGACAAAGATAGCCACAATCTTAAGAATAACAACAAAAGGAAACCACTAAGCAAGGCAAATAATTAAGCCGAAAAAGTGGAAAACCAACAACAGAAAGATATCATGACAGGGATGAGCCAGTACATATCAGTTATTTCAATCAATGCAAATGGTCTCAACTCACCAATAAAAAGAAACAGACTAGCAGAGTGGGTTAAGAAACAAAATCCATCAATATGCTGTGTACAAGAAACACATTTCACTCAAAAATAAATTCACAGACTAAAAATCAAAGGATGGAAAACAATACTCCATGCAACAAGAATCCAGAAAAAAGTAGGGGTAGCTATTATGTTTGCAGACAATGTGAACTTCAAACTGAGAATGATCAAAAGAGATAAAGAAGGTCACTACAAATGCATTAGGGGAGAACTTCAAGAGGAAGAGACTACAATCATACATATATATGCACCTAATATGGGAGCACCCAACTACATAAGATAAATCTTAATAGGCATGAAAGTCTCAGTGAAATCTTTCTTCATAGCTGAGTAGTACTCCATTGTATAAAAATACCACATTTTTTTAATCCAATCTTTGATTGATGGGCACTTGGGTTGTTTCCAAGATCTGACTATTACAAATTGGGTTGCTATAAACATGGGTGCTCAGATATCACTGTGGTATGATGTTTTCAATTCTTCTGGGAAAATGCCCAGAAGTGGGATAGCTGGGTTGAATGGGATCTCTAATCCTAGCTTCTTGAGGAATCTCCACACTGACTTCCACAGTGGTTGCACCAGTCTACACTCCCACCAACAGTGCAGAAGAGTTCGTTTTTCCCCACAGCTCCTCCAGCATTTGTTGTTGCTTGATTTTTTAATCTTGGTCATTCTTTCCAGGGTGAGATGGAATCTCAGAGTTGTTTTAATTTGCATTTCCCAAATGACCATTGATGTTGCACACTTTTTCATATATTTATTTCACATTTGTATTTCTTTCTTGGAGAAGTATGTATTCATCTCAGATGCCCATTTTTGGATTGGGTTCTTGAATTTTAGGGGCCTGATTTCTTTTAATTCTTTATATGTTTTAGATAGAAGTCCTTTGTCTGATGGACAACTGGCTAAGACATTTTCCCAGTTCATGGGTTTCCTTTACTCTGTTGGCGATTTCCTTTAACATGCAAAAACATTTTAGTAAGATGAGATCCCAGTGATTGATTCTGGGAAGCGTTTTTGAGACCTTACTCATAATGAGATAAATGAAACCCACATGTGTAAATACCATATTGTCTCCCTAGTGTAAGAAACTGAAAAAGTATGTATGACCCAAAATCTATAATAAATACCATGTAAGGGTAAAAAACAGCTCATAGAGCAAAAGTAATTGGGAAGGGAAAAGGGAGAAAGAGCGAATGGAAAAGGAGAAGATATAAATCTGTATATATGTATATGTAAGATAACTAAAATGAACACACTGCTGAATGTATTAGTTATTGAGAAAGAACAGTTAATATTCATATGATTAGATCAATTTTACATGTCTATATCTGTTAATGTAAACAACCATTTTGAAGATAACGATATGCAATATTGCAGCCATTGTCAAGTTTCTATCATCCTGTTTTGTAAACCTATAATGTTACTGTTGTGCATTTACTCTAGTCGTTTGTCTCTTTTGTTTTTTATCTTTCTCATATGCATCTTTTTTTCTCTTAGATAAAAAAAATAGGCATGAAAAGCCAAATAAGCAATAATACAGTTATAGCAGGGGACCTTCACACCCCACTGTCACAAAGAGACAGATTAACAAAACAAAAAATCAGCAAAGAAATAACAGAATTAAATCAAACTTGTGAACAAATGGACCTAGTATATGTGTACTGAGAGCTCCAATCATCAATATCAGAATACACATTCTTCTCAGCTGCACATGGATGATTCTCTAAAATAAATCATATACTAGTCCACAGAACATGCTTAAGTAAATGCAAAGGATCTCAATAAAATTGGAAATTAATGACAAAAAACCCCACAAGAACCTCATAAACTCATGAAAATTAAATGATACTCTCCTAAATAATCAATGGATCACAGAAGACATTAAAGAAAAATTAAACAATATCTACAATCAAATTAAAATGCAAATGCAAATTACCAGAACCTGTGGGATACAATGAAAGCAGTACTCAGAGAGAAATTTATAGCACTAAACTCCCACGTCAGAAAAATGGATAGAACACACATAAACAACTTAATGATGCACCTCAAACTTCTAGAAAAAGAAGAGCAAGTCATGTCCAAAGCCCAAAGAAGGGAGAAAATTCTAAAGATCAGAGCAGAAATCAATGCAATAGAAACTAAGAAACAATACAAAGAATTAATGTATTGAAGAGTTGTTTCTTTGAAAGAATAAATAAAATTGAGAACCCCTAGCCAACCTTATCAAAAAAGAGGAAAGAAAAAACTCAAATCCATGCAACAAGAAATGAAAAGGGTGAAATCACTATAGACCCTGTAGAAATACAGAAGATCATCAATACCTACTTCAAAAACCTTTACTCACATAGACTTGATAACACAGAAGATATGGACAGAATCCTAGAAACCTATGAATTACCAAAGATGAATCAAGAAGACGTAAAACTGCTGAAAAACTCGATTTCAACTAATGAAATTGAAAATGTAATTAGAACCTTACCAACAAAGAAAAGCCCATGTCCTGACGGATTCACTGCTGAATTCTACAAGAAATTTAGGGAAGATTTAATGCCAACACTCCTCAAACTCTTCAATAAAATTGAAAGGGAAGCAAGTCTCTCTAACTCATTCCTGGAAAAAAGTATTACCCTAATACCAAAACCAGAGAAAGAAACAAACAAAAAAGAGAACTACAGGCCAATCTTCCTAATGAACACAGACGCAAAAATCCTCAATAAAATACTGGCAAATAGAATACAAGAAGTTATCAGGAAGATTATACAATGCAATAAAGTGAGATTCATCCCAGGAATGCAGGGATGGTTCAACATTTGCAAATCAATAAATGTAATTCACCATATCAACAGGGTCAAGGGCAAGAATCACATGTTCATCTCAATAGATGCAGAAAAACATTTCAACAAATTCCAACACTCAATCATGATAAAAACCCTATAGAAAATCAGAATAGATGGTCTCTACCTCAACCTGGTAAAAGCCATATATCACAAACCAACAGCCAACATCTTACTAAATGGAGAAAAACTGAAAATCTTCAACCTGAAATCAGAAACAAGACAAGGATGTCCATTATCACCACTCCTATTCAATATAGTTCTGGATGTATTAGCCAGAACAATTAGACAAGAGAAAGAAATAAAAGGAAGAAGGATAGGAAAGGAAGAATTAAAATTATCATTATTTGCAGATAATATGATGCTCTACATAGAAGACCCCCAAAAATCCATTGTAAGACTTCTAGATATAATAACCAAATTCAGTAATGTTGCTGGATACAAAGTCAACACTCAAAAATCAACAGCTTTCTTGTACACAAACAACAAACACACTGAGAGAGAAATAAGGGAAATCACACCCTTCACTATAGCATCCAAAAAAAATGAAGTACTTAGGAATCAATCTAACAAAGGAAGTAAAAGATCTATATAGTGAAAATTACATTACTCTGAAAAAGAAAATCGAAGAGAATTTCAGAAAATGTAAAGATATTCCCTGTTCATGTATAGGAAGGACAAACATCATGAAAATGGCCCTTCTCCCAAAATTGTTATACAGATTTAATGCAATCCCAATCAAAATACCACTTGCATACCTCACAGAGCAGAGAAATCATTCCTGAAATACATCTGGAACCATAAGAGACCTAGAATAGCAAAGGCAATTCTGGGCAACAAAGGGAAGGCAGGAGGCATCACAATCCCTGACTCAAAACTATACTACA
Organism: Dasyprocta punctata; assembly: GCA_004363535.1. Taxonomy (NCBI): domain Eukaryota; kingdom Metazoa; phylum Chordata; class Mammalia; order Rodentia; family Dasyproctidae; genus Dasyprocta; species Dasyprocta punctata. The sequence goes on along the minus strand of RJWM01014187.1, from coordinate 12,431 downwards.
AAGCTACTGTGAAAAAAGCAGCATGGTACTGGAATCAAAACAGACCTGAAGATCAGTGGAATAGATTAGAAGATACAGCCACAACTACAAACACACTCGGCCATCTAATCTTTGACAAAGGGGCCAAACATGTACATTGAAAGAAAGATAGCCTCTTTAACAAATGGTGCTGGAAAAACAGTCTGTCCTTATACCATAAACTAAAACTAGATCCATGTCTATCACCATGCATTAAAGTAAAGTGAAAATGGGTAAAAGATCTGAATATTAAAACAGAGACACTAAATTTTCTGGAAGACAAAGTAGGTAAAAATCTTGATGACATAAGAGTAGGCAGACAATTCATGAACAAAAATCAAACTTCATGGAAAACACTTCCCAGAATCAACAACTGGGATTTTGTCTCACTAAAATGTTTTCGTATGTCAAAAGAAATCTCCAACAGAGCAAAAAGAAAGCCCAGGAATTGTGAAAATATCTTGGCCAATTGTTCCTCAAACAAAGGACTTCTATCTTAAACATGTACAGAATTAAAAAAAGCAGGCCCCTAAAATGGGCATCTGAGATGAATGTACCCTTCTCAGAGAAAGAAATATAAATGGCAAATAAATGCATGAAAAAATGTTCAATATCAATGGTCATTTGGGAAATGCAAATTAAAACAACACTGAGATTCCATCACACTCCAGAAAGAATGGCCAAGAGAAAAAAAAAAAATCATCCAATGACAAATGCTGGAAGGGTTGTGGGGAAAAAGGAACCCTTCTCCATTGTTGGTGGGAGTATAAACTGGTGCAACCATTGTGGAAATCAGTGTGGAGATTCCTCAAGAAGCTAGAATTAGAGATCCCATTTGATCCAGCTATCCCACTTCTTGGCATTTTCGCAGAAGAATTTAAAGCATTATACCACAGTGATATTTGTGCATCCATGTTTATGGCAACCCAATTTGTAATAGCCAAATCTTGGAATCAACTGAAGTACCCATCAATCAAGGAATGGATATAAAAGATGTGGCATTTTTATATAATGGAGTACTACTTAGCTATCAAGAGTGATTGCATTGAGACTTTTATAAGTAAATGAACACGACTTGAGACCATACTCATAAGTGAAATAAATCAAACTCACATGTGTAAATGTCGTATTGTCTCCCTAGTGTAAGAAACTGAAACAGTATATATGATCCAAAATCTACAATAAATACTGTGTAAGGGTAGGAAACTGCTCAAAGAGGAAAAGTATTTGGGAAAGGGGAAAGGAGGAAAGAAGGAAGGGAAAAGGAAAAAGACATTGTATATATGTATATGTAAGATAGCTAAAATGACTCTACTACTAAATGTATTAGTTATGAAAAAGAACAGTTAATACTCATATGATTAGATCAACTTTACATGTCTATATCTGTTAATCTAAACAACCCTGTTGAAAGTAACAGTATGCAATATTACAACCATTGTCAATTTCTTATCATCTTGTTTTGTAAACCTATAATATTACTGTTTTGTATTTGCTGTTGTCATTTGTTTGTCTCTTTTGCTTTTTGTCTTTCTTTTCTGTCTTTTTTCTCTTAAATAAAAAAAATAAAGACTATGGTTATTATTATACCACATATTGAAAATTTGCTAAAAATTAGACTTTAGGTTGCCTTACCATGCAAACACTAAAAAGGTAACTGTGGAACTTTGTTGTTAGACTCCAGTCTATCTGTTCACCATTCAAAGTCAAAACTCAGATGAAAGCTAGCTAGAAGGAAATTAAGTTTACTTAATGAAAAAACCTGAAAAGATGGCAACTATAGCCTTATAGTTCCATGGAAAAGGACATTCTAGGAAACTGAGGTACACAAGAGGAGTTTTGTAGGGAAGGAAAGAGGTGCAGGAGGACAATGGTCGGATGACTGTATGCCAGGAAGAGTATTCTTCACACAGGGCATATAACTCCTTGTATTTATCTAATTGGAACACTGCAATCAATCTTGACTTCCTTCGCCTAGCTCCTGTAATTATGTAGACAAAGATTTTACTTTTGTTGAAGTTAAACTTCGCAGTACTTTACATGCATGGTGTTAGTTGATGTACAAAACTGAAGACTGTGAGGTGTTGCACATTCTAAGGTAACCTGAAGGGCACCATTGGTGTCCTGGGTTTTGTAAGTCTCAAGAAAGGTTATTTAGCAGTTAACATCTTAATCATTTATGTGTGGCTTTTCTTTAGAATTACAATGCCAGACAAATGGAAGGAAAATAACTTTGCAAAGGACAACTCCAAAAGGTGCAATCAGAGTTATAAGATGGTGGTTAATGTTAACTTTTACTACACTAATCAGCTCACTATGTACATATATATTGAACATCATATTTTACACCTTGTATATATAAAATAAAAAAGTTATAAAAAGAGTAACTACCATCATGCTCTACATAGCAATGTTTCACTCAATAATGAACTACTTATATGATGGCGGTCTCAAAAAATTATAATGGAGTTTAAAAATTCTTGTTGCTTCATGCTTTATAACATCACAGAGTGAGGCAGTCCTCATGAGTTTGGGATCATACTGATGTAAGCAAACCTACTGTGCTGACATTCATATGAAAATATATACAATTATGTACAGTAAATAATATTTGATAATGATAATAAATGGCCATTACTGGTTTATATATTTAGTATACAATTCTTTTTTATTTTAGAATACTTATTTTTAAAAGTTTAACATAATATAATATCATTTTTCAATCAGTAGCTGCCTTGAAACTCATTTACATTATTTCTCGAAGGTATCAAAAGGACATATCAAATTATTGACCTACATTCTCCAGATTTAATTATGTTTTATAGTATTCCCACAGTGAAAAAGTCATCTATGACACATTTTCATACTATATCCCCAAGATTCAGTGAAAAGGGATGATATCTTAAACAGAAAATAAATGTAATGGTAGCTATTACAATAAATCTCCCTATTCTTGCATTACAAGGACTCAAAAATGATCTTCTGTGTTAAGTCAAGGAACAAGCAGCACAAAAATGCCCTGGTCTCATACGGACAATTTAGAAATGATAGAGACCTTGAAGAAGCATTTAAAATTCTCATTTAGCATTATTTTTGTTTCTCTTTTTTAACTTTACTTTCCAACTTACTACAAACTTTTGTCAAAACAAACATTTAAATACCAAGAACACAGTAACAGACAGATTAATTCATATACATTATGTTGTAGAACTAAATTGTAAACCACTTCCTTGTCTGTGAGGTGGTAGTCTTTCACTCTTTGCTAACAAATTCACTAAATAACTAAAATATGATGACTACAATATAAAAGGTGCTTCAGGACTGATATAAGTGATATAATTCAGAACAGGATTACACAGAATTTTGTTTCTATTATTCTTAAGCCTTAGCATGGATTGGCAAACCCAGGTATTCTATGCCCTTTTGAAGCTCTAACCAGGTAACAAATGGACTAACCCTGCCCAACAACCTACTTCATAAAAGAGATCAGCTTCACTACTGATGGCTTTTAGTTGTTTTTATGTCTTCACCAACAGCAGAATGTTGTCCTTATTGTTTGAAATTAATTTGTGACATAAAATTCATTTATTCTGTGAATATTATTTCCTATAATAGCTGAATATATTCTTCCACAGATTAAATTTTATAGTCTATAATTTAGAATTTAGGGGAGCAACATTCAGGTGTCATGGAGTATTTCATAAAATAAGAATAAATATTTTATGAAATACTACACTAGTCAATCTTTTTTTTGCCTTTATCACAAAGTTTGTGGAAAAAGATCTTAATTTTTCCCAACATCATGCATGAACACAACAGTGATTTTTAATCTTCACAATCTTAGATCCTTTGGTGTCAAGTCAATATCATTTTGTTTTCCTACTACACCTTTCAAAGGCTGGTTAAAAATGTTTTATTAGTTTAATTAAATTATGTTCTAAATCTAATTTTTGTGTGACCTTTGTACAAATTATGGTGTACTAACTTGTGGACTTTACAGGAAATAAATTATAATAAACATGAGGAAATAATTTGAAGTATCACTTTAGTTCTAGTTGACTTGAAAAATACTTTTTATGTTCAAGTTTACTGAGTTGATAAAATATATTTTATACTGATCATGACTGTTTATCCATAAACACAAGTTTAGGAAAATGAATTTCCTGTTCTACAGAGATGAATTGAACGTAAGCTATCTGTTCCAGGCATGGAGTGATAAGGTATTTTCTCAGGACATACCATCAGTTGGTCTGAACTTCAGTCATGAAGGTAAAAGTATTCCCTAAATTTGAGACTACCTTCACTTTAATTTTGCATAAATTTTTGTTTTACTTTTTATGTTCTGCTATATGAGTATGTATGATAAATATTCTTGATTATTTCTCTTCACCATGGTAGACATATGAAGCCTCCATAAGTTCATGAAAGGCTTTTCATTTTATTCCTTCCATCATTTGTATATCAGTAAGGAGGACCCTCATTGGAAACTTGAAAAGACATGGTTTCTTGAATAAGACTCACTAAAAATGACTGGATAACTGTTTAATCAAAAAACGAGGCATCAGATAGAGCTGAATTAGATCTTGACCCACCCTTGTTTGGGCACATTGTCATTCTCTCAATAAGCCCAGGTATAAAAATGGTATTTTATGTGGTGTCAGTTTATGTATAGACTTAATAATACTACTACTCTTTACACTCATGGATAATAAAGTGGAACATAAGTTAGCTTGTTTGTGAAAAACACCTCCATCTTTTAAACTGTAAAATTTTACTGCTTAGATTAATTTTCAAGTCAGATCTTGACATCAAAAATTACTAATAATGAATGTGATGACATTTTAATAAACTCATAACTTAATTATTTTAGGAGATGTTTGAAAATTTTAATTGTCAACTTGATTGTTTTGGGATTCCCCTAGGAAAATAGCAAAGCATGCTTCTGGGGGAGTCTGTGTAGAACATGGAGTCATGACCTTGGGTACTACATACAGTCCACAAGCCTTTCCTTTCTGTCTGTGTTTACATTGTTTTCTTCAAGACCACCATTAACTAAGCAGCTTTACTCCACCATACCCCTCTGCCATTATGTTCGTGCCTTAGAACCAACTGATAATTGACTGAATCTACTAAAACTGTGGGCCAAATAAGCCATTTACTCCTTAAAGTTGTGAGTGTGGATATAATGTCTCAGCAACAGGAAAGTTGATTAATACAAATATCTTCAAGATAGTAGGAATATGTCACCTTTTAAAAAGACTACCACTGTATCAAAAGAAGCATATATTTTATTTACTCTTGTGGGTATATTATAATTAGTAAAAGCAAACCTCATTAATATACATAAAAATTTAAGGTAATATCTTATACACATACTGTTATTTGTTTATTGTAATTAAAGGATAGGAAACAGATTGTTGCGTGCATAAATTTGGAAAAAGTATTCCAAATAAAGGAAACAATGTAAGCAAAGATAAGGAATTAGAGATGGGACATGAAAGATATTTAATACATAGAAAACTTTGATATGTTATCCTGTGTATATCCTCAAATCATTGAATAATTTTTATCCAAAAGCATACATGCTAAAAAGCTCATTTAGGAGCCATTTTGAGGCAAAAATTGAAGAAGTATTGTTGTAGTCAAGTGTTTCAAGAAATATAATTACATACAGGACACATAATTTACAGAATTATTTTATGGTAGTCACCCAAGAAGTGCAGGAAATCTGTCCACACACTAAAGACCTAGAGAATCCAGCCAAGGGCCTGGATTCCATGGCAATATCCTGCATGAGTTCAGTTGAAGACCTGGAGCCCATGAAAATGCCTCCCACAAATCCAACTGGAGGCCTACAGACCACAACAATGACTCATGCAAGTCTCTTTCATGGATCTGTGCTGGGAAGGCCCCAAGGTCAGGGGTGGAAGCTAAAATGTCCATGCCAGTGGGATGAAGGATCTGTGCTAGTAGGCTGAGTGTTCTGCACCAGAGACAGGAAGAGACACTCAAAATAAGAATCAGAGCTCCTCTGAACAGTACCACAGCCATCCTCAGGGACAACAAGGTCCTGAGATCCTCCACCAATGAGAACAGTCAAGTTCTTATCAGGAAGCCAGCATGACAAGCTTCTCCTGGAGACTGAACAGCACACCATCTTCCTCTCCAGAGCCAGGAAGCTATGCTCAGAGTATGGACCATAGCTCCCCTAAAGTGAACTGCAGTCATTTTCAGCAACAACAAGGTCCCAACCTTCTCTGACGATGACAACAGCCAAGTTCATATCAGGGGAGAAGCTTGACAAACCCCTCCAGGAGAACCCAAGGTAACAGAAGAGTCAATGGCACCAAAGAACAACCCCATCTCTTCTGCTTCAATTTTCCTTTTTATCTTGGTAACAATCCTCATGTGGGGCCCCCACTCAGCACAATGCTGATTCAGTTCAGCCGGTGTTAAGTTGATCATCAGTTTTCAGACCACCACAAATGTTAAGTAGAAAGGCCAGTTAGGAAGTGGTTGCATTCAAGAGACCTGAATTATGGGAATAAAGAAGTAAAATGAAAATAGATTTTTAAAAAAGGAAAATTTAGAATGCAGAATTTGATTCACTGTTCAGAATTTAGAATAAAGAATAAAGAATTTAGGATAAATAAAAGATGTAGGGTATACATTTTGTTGCAAAAATTTATCTTAAAAGTACAAGTACAAAACTACATGAACTATAAACAATGAAATGGATATTTAGTTACTAAAATAACAAGGAGTTCTTTGAAATATTTCCCATGTGGTTTGGATTTTGTTCATGAACGCTCTGCCTACACCTATGTCTTCAAGATTTCTACCTACTTTCTCTTTCAGTAAATTTAGGGTTTCTGTTTTAATATTTAGATATGTGATCCATTTTGACTTTACTTTAGTGCATGGTGATAGACATGGTTCTAGTTTTAGTCTTTGACAGGTAGAGAACCAGTTTTTCCAGCATCATTTATTAAAGAGGCTATCCTTCTTCCAGTGAATATGTTTGACTTCTTTGTCAAAGATGAGGTGGTTGTGTTTGTAGTTGTGTCTGCATCTTCTATTCTGTTTCACTGATCCTCATGCCTGTTTTTTTTTGCCAGAACCATGCTGACTTTATCACAGTAGCTTTGTAGTATAATTTCAAGTCAGGGATTGTGATGCTTCCTGCTTTGCCTTTGTTGCCCAGAAATGCATTTGTTATTCTAGATCTCTTCTGGTTCCAAATGAAGTTTAGGAATGTTTTCTCAGTTATGTGAGGTATGTTAATTATATTTTGATTAAGGTTGTATTCAATCTGTATAACAATCTTGGGTATATGGTCATTTTCACTATGTTGGTTCTTCCTATCCATGAGCAAGGGATATCTTTCCATTTTCTGATATCTTGCTCAATCTCTTTTTTAAGAGTACTGTCATTTTCAATGTATAGATCTTTTACTTCCTTTGTTAGATTGATTCCTTAGTATTTCAATTTTATGGATGTTGTTGTGAAGGGTTTTCCTAATTTCTTTCTGTGTATAGAAATGTTTGTGTACAGGAATGCTACTGATTTTTGAGTGTTAACTTTGTATCTGAATTTGGTTATATCTATTTCCCTCCTGGGTGTCTTTAAAACACCATGCCACAGAGGTATATGTGCACCCATGTTCATAGCAGCACAATTTGTAATAGCTAAATACTGGAAACAACCCAAATTCCCATCAACTTCAGAATGGATAAAAAAGGTGTGGTATTTTTATACAATGGAGTAGTACTGAGCCATAAAGAAGGACAAACTTGAGAATTTTATAGGTAAATGGATGCAAATTGAGACCATACTCATTAGGGAAATAAATCTGACTCATGTGTAAACATTGTATTTTCTCCCTGGTGTAAGAAATTGAAAGAGTAAATAAGGTCTAAAATGTACAATACATGTTGTGAAATAGGAAGAAATTGTTAAAAAGGAAAAAGCAACATGGATGGGGAAGGGGGAAATGAAGGAAGAGAAAAGAGAAAAAATGCAAGTTAGTTATACTATCAGTGTCTCTTAATTCATAGAAAAGGAGGTTCACACTAATACTGATTGGATAATTTTTTATGCCCATGTCTTATCCTCTGAGTAACTACCTTAAAGATAATAGTGTGCAATGTATTAACTATTGTTATTCCCCTACCATCTGGTTATGAAATTTAGTTTTGCCTTTTTTCCTTAAATAAATAAATAAACAGTGGGAAAAGAAAACATTTTTGGGGGACTCCTAATCTTTCAAATGAGAATATTTAAAGGAATGTACATTAGCCACCTCAGGTTTAACAAAATGGCTTAGACTGTGTGCTTAATCAAAAGAAATTATCTTCTCACACTTGCAGGAGCTAGAAAGTAAAAGATCAATATTGCATCTGATTTGGTTTCTGGTGAAGGTTTCTTTCTGGCTTCCAGACAATCACTCTCCCTAGCACCTCAAATGACAGAGAAAGGTGTGTGCTTTTCTTTTTTTTCATAAAAGGCACTATTTTTATTGGATTAGATTTATGCTCTTAGTAACCTCATTTAATCTTTCATTTCCACAAGGCCTTTTCTATAAATATAGTAGCACTGGGGTTTAGGACTTCATATATAAATTTGGGACAGATGGGACACAATTCAGTTCAAAGCAGAAGATTAAGACATTTTTCTTTTCAGTAATTAGTATTTAAAATGAGACAGTATATTGAATGGAAACTATCATGAATTCAATTCAGGTTATGTAATATAATAATTTGTCCAAGTAGTTTATGCATTTATGTAAATTTCAACTTATTATATAGTTAGCACATTGCAAAGAATGAGACATTTAAATATTTGTTCATAAATTTTAAAGTCAAAAATTTTAAAGCTAGCTTCAAGAAAGAATTTGTGAATAAACACCATGCTTTAAAAATTCAAGAGGTTTTAAATTGGAAAGTACACTTGGATGAGTTCAGCTTTCTCTATGTCATTTGTAATAGGAGAAAGGGAGGCAGGGGGAGACTATGGCACGATTTAATCGTGTCATTAGTTGATGCCAGCATTAGCACAAGCCTCAGAACCAGAACTCATTTTTTCCTAATGTAGTGTTTTAGTCAGAACACCCCATGTCATGAAGCTTTCACCATACAGTGGATATTTGGTCTGAAAATGGTATGCTCTGCTAATAAAAAATGTCAAGTATTAGCTAAAATATTTGTTCAAAATATTCTTTAAACCTCAACTCACTTGCCGTTTGAGTATCTTATAAAACAAATGTAATAATTATAATGTTGATTTAATTGTTTTTTTAACATCATTATTAGGGGACTTTTCATTTCTTTTGTAAGAGGAGGTATTAGGCTCCACTGCTGACACTGGCATTAATCTCAGTCATTGACAGAAGAGTCATGAATTAGTAATTTATAGCTTTTCATATCTTTTTCATCCTGCATGTAAAGTCCAGTTATACTGTGTGTATTTCAAAGAGTACGTATGTTGGCACAGGTCATTGGTGCTTAACCTTCTTCAATAAGAGTCATCAATGACTACCAAGGAATACATTATTTGGTGGCTTCTCTGTTAAGCACTCTTGGAGCTACAATCGCAGTGAAATTCTCCAATTTTTCTTACTAAACACAACGGTCTGCAAAATATATAGTACCATTGCCATTTTATACACAAATATAAAAACAGGGCCATAAAAGGTATGGATGATGTCATGATTTGTGTCTAGATGACCCCCAAAGCCTCACTCAGTCATGGGGGTGGGCTTCCAGAGCTCCTTACTGATTCATGGTCCATTGCTGGGTTTAAGAATATGAGTGCTACACACACTGTAGGGCAGGTAGCCTACATGCAATATAATGGACACAAAGAGCCTTGTGCTTTTGTCTCTTTCTCGCTGCTTTTGCTGTCTTCCACCTCCATGAACTGGTGCCCCTCTGCCATGTGCTACCATGCCTTGGAGTCAGCTGATTATAGACTGAAACCTCTACAAACTGTGCGTTAAATAAACCTTTCCCCTTTTAACTTTGGGTGTAGAGTATTTGGTCTCAGCAACAAGAAAGGTAACTAAAAAAGATGACATTAAATTCAGAATTTACATCTTCATGTTCTGTGTTCTTTCCACTAAATCAAAGCATTGCTTGCATCATTATCTTACTTGAACCAGGTAATGCTGGGTATGAAAAAAATTATTTAAATTCTTACTAACAGCTGTCACTGTCTTTCCTGTTCAATTGTATCATAGAAAGGCAAAATAAATGCATGAATTATGTAAGTCTTCCTTAAGGAAAAGTTTCTCTTTCTGAATTTCATATAAAGTATTGGAATTTTCTAGATGAGCATAACACGGTTGAAATTTATGCATGTGTTTAGGGGTAGTTATGCAGGCACTACATAATAAAAATAGAATGAATAGTTCATTTATTGTTCCAAAATTGATTAAATATTTCTCTAGTTTACTGTTCAATTTGTTATGAGACAAATTTCAAACTCATATATTATTTGTGTCTTTCCATAGCCCAACTGGCTTATTAAAACATTTAGGTTTGATATTTTTCTTTAAAGAAACAAAAATCAAATGACTTTTCACCACAAAAAATGCCCATGAATCTGTATTCCCTATATTAAAGGAAAATTCTTGCTTAAAAATATATATATATATATATAAAATGACAATCTAATTATGATACTGTTAATTCTGAGAACATGACAGAATCTTCAGGAAAATAAAAAGTCCATATTCCATAAAAATTTTGGCACATCAAAACATTAAGATATTCTTAAAAATACAATATTATATATATTTGGGTTATGATGAATTACACCAGAGTTGTAAAAAAAAGACCATTAATGACTTGTTCTATAACTAAGACGCTGAGGCTGTGAATGACCAAGAGTTGAAAAATTTAGTGACTGTAATGAGATTTCATTATTCCTAATCCAGGGACCCTTGTTCATTACCAAATATGACAAAACTGTCATATTTATTATGCATCTGCTACAAGAAATAGAGATAAATTGATGACTCTTTTACCATGTAAATCAAATTCCCTGGCCAAAAAGACACTACCTAAGTGAATATTTCTTTTTGGAACAATAATAACATTCTAGAGACATGTAGGTGTGCCAATCAGAATATCTAAATTTAGTCTTGAACTTTCAATTCATACATTAGGCTTTAGATCTGTTTTCTGTTGAATAAAATGTTGATTAAAATCTTTAAAGATTGTGCAAATCTCATCAGAAAATAAATATTAGGGTGTTGGAAAATTGTAAAATGCCATGTACACAAAATACCATTGCAAATGATTATTTAGACATATTAAATATTGGAGAAGTAATAACACCTACAAAAATGCTTGTTAAAAGTAGTTCCCAGAAACATTTTACCTATCAGATAAAATGTGCTTAGCCTCCTTTAAATTTCAATGAATTATTATTGAGAAATCAAATATCAATTGCCATGGACTGACTGGTAAGATATTAACCAGTAATAGCTTTAGGAACTTTAATCCCTTGTATATAGATATCTAAGTATAACATTTGTCCAAATCTTGCATTTAGTTACTATTAATAAGATAAATACTACTGCAGCTGCTGTTGTTTTAATCAATTCTAAATGGAAATTGGAAAGGAAGATGGATGGTCTAAGTGTCTAACTTGAACTTTGCAGATGATTTTTCTCAGTCTCCTTGGGAATCCATTAACTCAAACTAGTACCTAAAAATTCTTGATCAGAACATGCATACGGCAGTGTTTATTTCTCAACTGCATTTGATGACGTGAGACCTGTAAGAGACACATACTTTCTACATTTTCATCTGACTGAGTACTAATATCACCAATGCATGGAGCTTAAGCTGCTGGATCAGTTAACTGCAATCAAATAAAACATCAAATGTCAAGCAGAGCCTGGTTTCAAGCCAGGCAAATACCATATCTCCTGATGGATGCTAATATCATAATGTGCCCTTTCCTACACCAAATTCCTCTGCCCTCTCCCCTTTCTTTTTTATTCATACACTGACTATTTTATTGCATTGAGTGTCAGGTTGAACATACATCCAGGACAATCTGGTAATTTTAACGATTTATAATCTAAGGAAAGTACAGTTTATGTGTTGGATGTCTAGTAAAGAAAGTACATTAAGAAGAAGCAGGATACAATAGCAAACAAGAGCACATACCTAGAAGTAAGAACCTTTAAACTTTATTATTCACTATATTTTGAACTAGTGGAGTTCTCTGAAAAATATTAATTTAAGCCTTCTCTACTGTGATTTCCTCCTGAGTATAAAATGTAGGTAATAACAGCACCTATCACATTAAGTAATAATGCATACAAAGTTATTTTTGTTTTTAAGGAAATATAAACAACTATCCAGAATGTCATTTTGAAGGCTTTTAGCTTTGACAGAGTG
>RJWM01014186.1:0-51166 GCA_004363535.1 Dasyprocta punctata | reverse complement strand
TTTTTTTTTTTTTTTTTTTTGTGGCACCGGGGATTGAACTCACAGCCTTGCGCCTGCCAGGGCAGGCGCTTAAGCCACTGAGCCAAACTCCGGGCCCTGGTATTTTTTGAGGCAGGGTCGCACTATGTAGCTCAGGCCGGCCTTGCACTCGCGTTGTAGCCCAAGCCGGCCTCGAACTCACAACGCTCCTCCTACCTCAGCCTCCCGAGTGCTGGGATTAAAGGCGTGTGCCACCACGCCCGGCTCCCTGGCTATTTGGAGAGGAAGCAGAAGTGGGCCAGGCTGGTTCAGGCTGAAGTTACAGCTATTTCTGAGTCAGCTGACCTCTCCCTATGGCCCAGGGACTAGCAAAGGGGTCCAAAAGCTTCTAGGCCCAGCCAGGCATGGTGGCACACGCCTTTAATCCCAGCACTCGGGAGGTTGAAGTAGGAGGAGCGTTGTGAGTTTGAGGCCGGTTTGGGCTACAATGTGAGCGCAAGGCCAGCCTGAGCTACATAGTGTGACCCTGCCTCAAAAAAACGAGGGCCGCGAGTTTGGCTCAGTGGCTTAAGCACCTGTCTGGCAGGTGCGAAGTTGTGAGTTCAATTCCCGGCCGCCAAAAAAAAAAAAGAGCTTCCAGGCCCAGAGAACAGCAAGATTGGCAGCATAATCCCCAGAAGGGAGGGTGCAGATCCCTCCTACACACACACATATACACACACGCACACACACACATATACACACACGCACACACACACAGGACAGTGGCCACCTTCCTTGTTCAAGGAAACTTTGACACCCCACCCCCATCCCACACAAACACACACACACACACACACTGCCGCCCTCAGGGGGCCTACCAAACACAGAAGAGCATAGAGCCCTGGTAAGAAGCTGCTAGAAGAGTACTCAGGCAGCATAGGAGCCCCCTGGCTCGGGCCACTCCTACTTTAGCAGCTGTCAGTCCATCCCCAAGTGGAAAAAAGACTAAGGCAGTGCATTGAGCCCCTGCAAACAGTGAAGCTAATGCTGGAACCTGGTCTCTGTGGCCTTTAGAGCCAAGGACTGAGAGCCACACACCCCCACACAGCAGGAGGCAGTTCTGGCCCTTCTATAGTCTGTGGGTTGGGGTCACAGAGCTGCTCAACCCAGTGCTAACTCATCTTGAAGCCTTCTGCAACCTCAGCATCCTCATCTCCACTTCCCACTAACATCCTTACTTTCCCAACAGTCCTCCCCAGCCCAGCATCAGGGCACAATGAGGACAGCAGAGGCCCAGAGCACCCTTTTCTCTGCTGGTACCACCTCCTCCAGCCCCTGGCCAGCCTGACATCTTGCCCTGAAGACCACAGGGAAAAAGCCCAGCCCACTGCTTCCGGCTGGCCTGGCCTACAGTGAGACCTTGCACCACAGACCAGGAAGGGGGAGGGGGACAGAGATTGCGCAAGCCCCTCACTGGGGCCAAAACATCTGGAGAAGTGGGATGCTGGCGCCAGCCCTACCCGGTCTTCCTGAGGCAGAGCCAGGCAGCCCACTGAATGAAATGAGCCTCTCCTTGTTCATCTGAAAGGTAAGAATAAGAAAGCCCTCCAGAATACCCACCATTTCCGACACACCCGCCCTCTCCTGACCTCATCGGGGCACAAGGGTCCAAATGTTGCCTTACTTTCCCTCCTAGATTTTGAGGGACAAGGAGGGGGAACTTTTCCCACAGGAAGGGGGAGTCATTGTTTGGGCGGAATGGCTGCAGGGGATAAGAGAGGAAGGGAGTGGGAGGCACATCCAGGCCAGCCTCATTAGTAGGGATTTATGATACATTGTCCCCCCTAAAACCCCGGAAGCCCCGGAAGCAGTACACAGTGCCACAAATAGCTGGGTGGCTTCCAGCAGGCTACAGGCATCGGCTGCCCCTCCCTCCAAGCAGCAGACAGCAGGCCACAGGCAGCAGCTCCCCCTCCTTCCCCAGGAAGGCTTGGTTGTGCCCCTGCTGGTCAGAAGAGAAGCAGTTGGAGACCAGAGTCCTTCCTGCTAACTTTACCTATGATTAGGTGCCCCTATATCTGACAGTCACAGACTCATAGGCTGTCCCTCTGTGCTGTCCAGCACTTCTCATGGGGCACCCAACTGCTCTCTGAGGCCTGTAGGGTACTTTCCCAGGGTCAAGGTCCCAGCAATCAAAGACTGTTCTGGACAATACCCTCAAGGGTTCTTACAGGTTGTGGGCAGGTTGTGGGTTGTGATTACTCTCTAGAAGGCCCTGTGGACCCAGACAGACCCTAAAGTGGCCAAGTGAGATGGAGGTGGCTATGGGGCCTCCTTCTTCGGCACTCTCCTTCCGCTGGGTCAGGCACTGCATTCCCGACGCCTCGGTCCTCCCTGAGAGAACCAAGCTGACTTGGAGGTTAGAGGTAGAGAAGGCAGCAGGCACTGGGTTTTGAGGACCAGGCATCAGCGGCTGCCACCCAATCAGGCAAATGTTGACAGGTCCTTCTAGCTCTAGTCCTAGCCTCAGCTCCTTGAGGAGGCTGGCCAGCTCGGACGGCCCCACTCAGGTCGTGGGCGAGTTCCTCCCGGTATCCCCGGGCGGCAGGAGGGGTGGGGACTCCACTGCAGTGGCAAAACCCTCGCTGTTCCCTCTTTCCTTCCTTCCCCCGCCAAGTGGCAGGGCCTCCGGATAGGCCAGGCGTCCACTTCCTGCCCCCTCCACTTGGCGCCCAAGGCCGGCAAAGGCAAGGGTTTGGCTGTCGCCTGCCTGTCAGTCTGGCGCGCTCTCAGCCATCAGCCTCAGCACCGCTGAGGCCCAGGCCTTCCCAAGGCAGGTTTTCTAGCCCGGGCCCCTCGAGCGGCCAGACCAGGGGCCTGGCGCTTGGTCCATCGGGAGTGAGTGGACTCTGAGGCTGTCAGGTGGGTCCCTGGGGCGAGGTCAGGGCTGCCAACCCCAGCCGCTTCCGCCACTCTGACTTGCTCGCAGTTAATCGAGCCTGGATGGAGAGCTGGAGTCCTTGCTGTGAAGGAGGAGCCCAGCGGCCTGGCCACGCCCCTCTATCACTGCGCAGGCGCCGGATCCGCCCCCGACGGGCGCTTCCGGGTCGCGGGTTGGGAGCTAGCGTCGAGTCTCAGGTGAGTTCGCGTCAAGGTGGAGGCAGCTGGCGGCTAGCTGCCCTCTCCCCGTGGCCCGGGGCAGGAGCCTGGGGCGAAATCGGTGACTGCGACCGTCACTGCGCACTCTAGTGCCCACGGGGCTTCAGTTTTCCGGACGAGCCCACTGCTCAAGGGGCATCCAGGCGGAGCAGCCTTTGAGTGACCCGACCTGGTGGGGCCGGCCAAAGGCCAAACCGGGTGAGATCCGGGCCGCAGCGTCGCGCAGTCTGAGCCCGCGGCGAGCTGGCACAGTGAGCCAGGCTGCAGAGACGGTAACGTCAGCGTCCATTCCCAGCGGACTGGCGGTCTTGGTCCAACGTGGACGTCAGCACAGATGTTAAAAATAATGGATTTCTCTTGTGTACTGCCGAAGACTAGCCCTGGAGTGGCCTTGCCACTCACTGGTCCCCTTCGTCTCTCCCTCCTCGTTGGCCCTACGGTAGCTGAAGATGTGTGATCAGATTTCCCCTAGCCTTGTGGATAACCTCCTCCTCAGATCTTTTGTCCTACTGGCTCCTTACTCTGATACGCTGGGCAGTGAGGCAGTAGACACTTATTAGGGACCTGCTGGGGTCACGCCCTGAGCACTTAGGATGGGGCCGGTCAGATGGTCAGCCCCATGCTCACCCTTACCTGTGTGTGCCAGGCCTGGGCCATTGCCAAGGATCTGGCCATAAAGTTGAGAGGAGGAACCCTAGTCTGTTTATCTGCCAGTCACAGTCCAGGTCAGAGTTGTGTTTTTAAATTCTTGCCCAAGATTAGGTACAAAGAGCAGGATTCCAGAAACAGAAGTTTCCTTTGCGTTCACACAATGAATGGGAATGAGATCCTAGCCCTGTATTCAAGGCTTAAGTACCAACTGTCCGCAGGTCCTACAGCCCAAGCTCCCAAGCTGAGCATTTTCCATGTGTGCAGGGCATGTAGGACAGAGTAGCCACACTGCCACCACCAGCAGCCTATCATCACCTGTGATCATTTCCTGAGGGCTCCTGAGGTTGAATGTCAGCTGTGACATTGTTTTTACCTTATAACAACACACGAGGTGGGTATCCCCAGTTTGCTGATGAAGAAACAGCAATCACATCTCTCTTTGCTCTTTTTTTTTTTTTCCCTTTCAGTACTAGGGATTGAACTCAGAGTACTGAGCTGTATTCATCCCTATTTTGTTTTCTGATATGGGTCTCACAATGGAGCTCAGGCTGGCCTTGAACTCACAACAATTCCCCTGCGTCAGCCTCCTGAGTGCTGGGATTACAGGTGTACACCACATGCCTGGCTTTACATTTCCAGCCCTTTTTTTTTTGCGGCACCGGGGATCGAACTCACAACCTCGCGCCTGCCAGGGCAGGCACTTAAGCCACTGAGCCAAACTCCCAGCCCTAGTTTTTTGAGGCAGGGTCGCACTATGTAGCTCAGGCCGGCCTTGCGGCTCGCGTTGTAGCCCAAGCCGGCCTTGAACTCACAACACTCCTCCTACCTCAGCCTCCCGAGTGCTGGGATTAAAGGCGTGCGCCACCACGCCCGGCTTCCAGCCCTTTTAAAACTTTTTTTTTTCTTTTTTTCTGAGACAGGGTTTTACCATGTAGTTCAGACCAGCCTTGAACTCACTATGTAACCCAAGTTGGCCTTGAACTCATGATGATCTGCCTCAGGCTTGAGTGCCGAGATTACAGCCGTGTGCTACCATGGCTGGCTCTTTTTAAATATTTTTGACACGGTCTCACTAAGTTGCCCAGGCTGGCCTTGAACTTCCAGTCCTCCTGCTTCAGTCTCCAGCATAACTGGGATTATAGGCATGTGCTATTGTGCCTGCCTAGCATCATCTGCTCTTAAAAGTTCCTGAGCCTGATTCACCACATAACTATCTATTCCCTCCTACACAAATACTTAATTTGGTTTTTTCCCATTACAGCTTTCCCAAAGGATGGGGCAAAAAAAGAAACTGGCAGAGGCAGAGCAGCAGCAGAGCACAACAGACACAGCCCGAATGTCTTCCTCCAAGAAGCCTTGCTTGCAACCAGCTTTAAGCCTGGGCTCCCACCGCAGCATCTATTTCTGTCAGAACCCAAAGGACCACTCCGCCCGGCTGGGGTCAGAGTTTTTTGACCAGCCAGCAGTCTCCCTGGCCCGGGCACTACTAGGACAGGTAATGTACATGCAGCAGTATGGTCTCTGCTGAAGTGCTGGTATGGACCATGCAGGCATCATGCACCCATCCATCTCACCATTGATGACTTAGCCCTATGCAAGTGGCTATTTTGCCCATGCTGGTCCCTGGATAGTTCATCTCAGAGATGAAGGTCCCTGGAAAGAATGACATTGCTAGTGCTACTGTCTTCAGTGGAGGCTGGGCAGCCACTGTCAGCCTCCTGTTCTGACCAGTGACAAGAATTCTGCACTGTTAGTCTTCTCTACCTGGGAAACAGAGAGTCTCTGTTCTACCTGAGACAACCCACTTCCCCCTTAGGGCAGGTTACTTGCCAGGACTGTGAATAGTGTTGGTTCCTGCTTTTTATTTTTTTATGTTTTTGAGACAGGGTCTCACTAAGCAGTTCAGGCTGGCCTTGAACTCACTTTGTAGCCCAGGCTGCTCTTGAACTTGCAGTGATCCTTCTGCCTCAGCCTCCTGAGTGTTGGGATTACAGGCATGTGCCACCATGCCCCGCTGACTCCTGCATTTTTGAAGGACTACCTTTGTCCATCCCATCTCCTAACATGGTGCTCCTGGCAGGGCTTACATCATTAGTGACTATTTTAGACACATAGGAACTATGACTGAGGCCACCATTGGGTTGCCAGCATCAGAATTCCCTTGGAACATCCACTTTCTCATTGTGTGTCTCATCATGCCAATGCTGCCTTTTCAGTGGCCCCTATGGGTCAGTACAAGTCAGGATCTGGGCTCTGCCAGGCATACTTGGAAAGGGAAGCAGGGACCACCCAAGGCCCACCCTGGGGTGGCCTGTGGAACAGCCTGTCACCATGTGTGCACAACTGTGGAGTCTTGACTGGGTCTATACAGAGTCCAATGGGTACTGTTCTTGAATGCCTATAACCCAGGTCTGGCTTTCTGGTTCTTTTAGAGACTCCCTGGACTGTTTGTCCTTTAACAAGCCTATTTTTAGATTAAAATAGCCAATGAAAGTGACTTTCTGTGACTGATAGAAAAACTTGTGCCAAAAAAAGAAAAACTTGTGTCAGGAATTATGTACTAAAAGGAACAAACTCTAACCTAGTAGAGAAGGGACAAGATTCTGTTCCTGTGAGGATGTTTTCAGTGTTCACAGGGTCTTTCTGAAACACCTTAATATAGAGCATTTTTGCAATGACAAAACAGCATATGGAGCATGTACAATCCAGGGCTGGGTTAAGTAACCAAGAGTGGCAGCCACAGCACATTAGCCTCTATTCAGAATCCTCAATGTAGCCATGCATGGTGGCACACACCTTTAATCCCAGCACTCGGGAGGCTGAGGCAGGAGGATTGTTCTAAACTTGAGACCAGCCTGGGCTACAAAGTGAGTTCAAGGCTAACCTGAACTGCATAGTGAAACCCTGTCTCAAAAAATAGGGCCAGGGATTTAGCTCAGTGGTGTAAGTGCCTGCCTGGCAGGAGCAAGGTTGTGAGTTCGATACTGGGTACCAAAAAAATCCTCAATTTGTTAGTTTCCCCTTAGGCCCCTGCCATGCCTACTTGAGTCTATGCTGAACAAAATGACGTCCAGCAAAGAGGAGGGTATTTTACCCTGTGTGTCCCTTTGGAGGTGTGGGGAGCCTGAAGAGTGAAGCCACTGGAGAAATGCTCCCTCTGAGCACCTGCAAAGATAGAATGGGGCCACCTTTTCCCTCCTGGAGTAGTCTAGCCAAGCCTGAAGTGTTCACTCCTCTCTTCAGTGCTTTGAATGCCAGGGATTTTTGGGCTTCCAGAACAGGCACTAACCCTCTTCATCCCTCCACCCTGTCCTGTGATACTGACCTTCCAGGCACCATGGGGTTACCTGGGCAGAGGCAATAGTGGTCTGACTGTCCAACTGATCTAAGGAGTGGTCAAGTACTATGAATGTGGCTGGTCCCTAAAGCTCCACTGTGAACCTTGGTTTCGTTAGGCCTGGAGCTGCATGCACTCTTAGTAGAGTGGCATGCTGGCCATTCTGTGGTCCAGGCTGGTGCATTACAGAGTAGCTGGTCCCACTGCTCAGAATATCTTAGAGCTGGTGGACAGGAACTGAATGTGAAAGACTGTGGCTGCTGAATTAGGCCAGGTTGGGGACACTCCACAGGCTCCAGAACATTGTAAGAGGCTATGTGGGCCCTCTTGGTGCCTTCTATGCTATCTGGTGTCATACTGAACATTTATGGTTCCCTTAAGAGAAACTGGGAAATGAGGTGAGACAGCTGAGAGGACCTGAAGGTTGACCTTCACAGTGCATCCTTAGTGAACCAGTCCTAGTTAGAGGTAAAGGTGGCTCCAACTTGTGGTCAGGACCCTCAGTGAACAGGGCTTACAGTCTGATGGTCAAGCAGGGCTGGTGGCTTTCATGGCATTCAGGTACTGAGAAGGAGTAAGAGAAAAGACAGGATGGAGGAGCCAGGTGGAAAGACTTGGCACATCCTGAGCTGGGGAGAGCAGGTCCAGTGCAGACTGTCAGGTTATATGGAGCTCTATCCCTTCTGGCCCTGAGCAGACTGACTGCCCACAGGTCCTTGTCCGGCGACTTGGTGATGGCACAGAGCTCCGTGGCTGCATTGTGGAGACTGAGGCATACTTGGGACCTGAGGATGAAGCTGCCCACTCGAGGGGAGGCCGGCAAACCCCCCGCAATCGCAGCATGTTCATGAAGCCTGGGACCCTGTACGTGTACCTCATCTATGGCATGTACTTCTGCATGAATGTCTCTAGCCAAGGTTAGTGGTGCTGGGCAGGAGGGAGTAGGAGGGCTGACGGAGCCCCATTAGCTGGCAGCTGGGGAGGCCCTAGGAGGATGGGTGAGCAGGCATTTAAGCAAGGAGTTGCCATTGCCAGGGACAAGTCTAGGTGTCAGGAGCTCTGGCTGCAATGACGGCAAGGTTAATTAAAGGGGCTGGTAGCCAGGCATGGTGGTGTACGCCTTTAATCTCAGCACTTGGGAGACTGAGGGAGGAGGATCTTTGTGAGTTCGAGATCAGCCTGGGTTACAAAGTGAGTTCAAGGCCAGCCTGAACTGCATAGTGAGACCCTGTCTCAAAAAATAGGGCCGGGGATTAAGCTCAGCAGTGTAAGAGCCTGCCTGGCAGGCGCAAGGTTGAGAGTTCAATCCCCAGTATCAAAAAAAAGGCGGGGTGGGGGCTAGGCCCCAAAAGAGTAGGCTGTAGGGAAGACCTGAATGTAAAGCATACATGTTCCATGAGCCAATACTTGTCCCTGAGTTCAGAGTTCTATGTCAGAGCACTGGTCTAGATTTCAAAGGGGATAGTCTCGGAAAAATGAAGGTGACTTTAGTTTGCGGTAAGCCAGGCTCATGTAGGAGCTGTTCTAACTGGCCTGTTGTAAGTCTGGATGAGTTCTCAGCCAGAGCCAATTCAGCCTCTTAGCCAACATCAAGCAACACCTGGAGACATTTTTGGGTCATCATAGCTAAGGGGTACTATTGGCATCTAGTGGGTGGAGGCCAGAAATGCTGCTAACTTCCCTATAATGCACAGGGTGGTGCCCACCAGAGAATCCTGAAGGTCTTTAGCAGAGATGCTGGTCTAGTGCTCCTTGGAGAACTTGCTTACTTCTGTTGGTCTGGCTTTGTCCTTGGTCAGTGTGGTAGCCCTGTTTTGAGTGAACTATGTCTCAGAGCAGAAGGCAGGCCAGTGCCTGAGTTCAGAGCACCATCCTGCCAAAGCCACTACTGACCAGGAGTACCAAGTAGTGGCTAGCCAGTTCCAGCATCTGGGCTCTTCATACCTGCTCCCAGATGAGTAAATGCCAGAAAAGGCCAGTGAGGAGCTCATAGTCTGGCATGTTGCACAGTCACACATTTGTTGAATAAGTTCAAAGCAGACAGCTGGGGGTATCTAGTGCAAGAGCCTCAGGGGCTGGAGGACTCAAAAGACAGCAGGACTGGCCCAATGGCTGGTGTAGAATAGATGTTGAGTGAAACTCTGGGTGACTGGATATCAAAAGATGGTGGGAGCTAGGCATGGTAGTGCATACCTATAATCCCAGCACTCGGGAGGCTGAGGCAGAAGGATCGCTATGTGTTCAAAGCCAGCCTGGGCTACATAGTGAGTTCAAGGCCAGTCTGAGCTACATCATAAGACCCTGTCTCGAGAAAAAAAAAAAAGTCCAAAACTAAAGAAGATAGTGGAGACCCCTTCCTAGAGGACCCCGTTATTACCCTGAGAGTTGATCTGAGCTTCCTGTTAGTAATGGAACCAACCCTCTCATACAGGGAACTTCAGGTGACAAGCTAAGAGCAGAATGGGAATGAGAGGGACTGGAACTTCAGGCTTTCCCAGCCTTAATTACATCCTGAATTTCTTTAAAAACTGGTTGGTTAAGGGATATCTGCTCACAAGAACCCAGCAGCCTTTCCAACTACAGGCTGTGCTGGAGGGCATGGCTTTATCTACTCTGGATTAGCCTTGGGTGCTGATTTGGAAGCTAGAGCTTAGAGGAGGTCCATGTGGCCAGGTCCCGAGAATGGAGGCCAGAATGGCTATTTGGCTGAGCCTTTGGCTCCCAGGAGAGCAGTCTTCTAAGGATCAGTGCTGCTCTAGCCAGGGTCTGGGGGATCACTCTCTGTGGCCAGGAATCATAAGGGCATTCTTAGACAGGCAGGGCATGGGAACTGGACATCTGCATCTTCTTCATAGGCTCCTGAAGTAGCCTGGACAGGTATGGGATGGCTGGATGGTAGAAGACCAAGAGAGGTAGAAAAGGGCTTTGTATGCACCTCCTTCTGTCATGCTTACAGAGGGTGTTCATAGTCTTTACATTATGTCATCAGACAGGGCTTTCCTAGCATCCTATGTAGCCAGGTTCCATTTTGTCAAGAAGGATGCTGGGCAGGTAAGGCACATGGGGCGCCCTAGGGCCTGGCTAGGCTAAGACTATTTCCTATCATGAGTGACCTTACCCTTAAGAGGGCTGACTCCAGAGACACCCACAGAAAGCACAGTTGCTTTGTGGATGCAGGAATGTGTGGGGGAGGCAGGTAGAGGCTGGACCATGAGTACACTCATCCCACCATGGCATAACCAGAAGGCACTGTGTGCAGGTGTAGACAGAACCTACTCAGGATGGCAGTCACCCTTGCAACCCCGAGTGTGAACCTGAGCAGGGCATATGGGGAGCTGGGGAGGCTCTACTTCTAAGCTGCCTATCTGTCCCACAGGGGATGGAGCTTGTGTCCTGCTTCGAGCACTAGAGCCTCTGGGGGGCCTGGAGACTATGCGGCAGCTTCGTAGTACCCTCCGGAAGGGCACCATCAGCCGTGCTCTCAAGGACCGTGAGCTCTGCAGTGGCCCCTCCAAGCTGTGCCAGGCCCTGGCCATTGACAAGTGCTTTGATCAGCGGGACCTGGCCCAGGATGAGGCCATATGGCTGGAACGTGGCTCCCTGGAGCTCAGTGCACCAGCTGTGGTGGCAGCAGCCCGCATCGGCATTGGCCGTGCAGGGGAATGGGCCCAGAAACCCTTGCGTTTCTATATCCGGGACAACCCCTGGGTAAGTGTGGTAGATAAAGTTGCTGAACAGAACACACAGGCCTGAGCAAAGAGCCTACTTAGACAGGCTTTTTAATTGTTTAAAAACCAAATAAATACTTTTTTTCTACAAACTATTATTCATGTGTTCACCAGAGCTCCCTAGCTAATCAGCATGTGTATAGGCTGTTTCTTCCTCTAGGATGGGAGATCTAGGGGCCCTGTGTGCGTGGACCCCAAAACAGTGCATGCATACCCCTCACAGAAAGTTGAACTACCACCTGCCATGAGCTTCTCCAGCCCAGGTGGGCCTAACTTTGGTCCTCAAATGGTCAGGTGATAGCTTAGTTAGGCCTGCTGGTGACATATGCAGGGCTGTGGTAAGGACCAGGCCAGGAGATCTATGGCAAGCTGAGAGGAATGAAGCACACAGTGAACAGTGGCAGTGATGGATGAAGGAGCCGTGTAGGATAGGCCAGGCACTCAGACCTCACATGCTGAAGGCTATCAGACGGGCAGGAGTGGATCAAACAAGTGTTTCTGCACATTTCTCAGGGTGGCCACATGGGGGTAGGAAACATGGGTGGGGCTGGGAAGAGGGAAAGAAACCTATGGCCCACGAGCATGTGGAAGAACTCACATCAGCATGAGTCCTGGAAGTCCTCCACAGCTCAGTGATGCTAAGACTGCTGGAAGGACCAGATGAGAGATTATGAGCAGAGTGGTGGCCCCACAGCTACTGCTAAACCACACTGAAGCACCTGCAGCCCTGCTGGCCTTCTACCTGTGCCATTCCTCAGGGGTAAGAGGACTCAGGCCTGGCAGGGAGGGAGGCCTGGGTTGGGAGAGGCTAATGCTCTCCCACACACTCCAGCAGCTTCTGCATCCCCTTCCTGGGCTCATGTGAGCAGTGCCTGGAAGACAGCAATGATGGGGTCCTCATGGGTGGTCACTACCAGCACGCTGCGGAACTTGTCAAAGAGCATGAGCAGTTGGGAGCGCCGAGTGTTCTCATTGTACATGATCTCTTCCAGGTGGTGGCGGCCTCGGAAGTAGTGAAGGAGCCTAGGGAGAGAAGGTGGCCTGAGCCTAGCCTATGGCTAGCCCCCAGAAGCCTCTAACAGCATGCTGGACCCCATGCCCACAGTCCCTACACCAGTGGGGGCCCTGAAGTGAGTCTCTGAGGAGGTACAGCTGTTCAAACCCAGAGCCACCCAAGCCTCCACCCCCATATTGGGAGGGGGACTGACACAGGGCTTCCTTTTTCCATGCTATTGTGGCACCGAGTCCATTCACTAATCCACTGGGGGTCTGCAGCTGAGGCTGGCACAAAGGAGGCCTGGGCCAGTGGCTTGGAAGAGCTGCAGATGGTTCTGTCAAGGTTCTGAAATGAATACTGACAACCTTACCTCTCCCAGATATTCATATACCCAGTGGCCCCCAAGTCGAAGTGGGGGTGACAGACTATCAGGCCACTCTGATGGAGGGATCCTGGACACTCACTCCATGATAAAAATCCTGGGTAAAGCTGGGTGTGGTGGCACATGCCTTTAATCCCAGCACTTGGGAGGCTGAGGCAGGAGGATCGTTGTGAGTTTGAGACCAGCCTGGGCTACAAAGTGAGTTCAAGGCCACCATGAACTGCTTAGTGAGACCCTGTCTCAAAAAATAGGGCCAGGGATTTAGTTCAATGGCATAAATACCTGCCTGGCAGACACAAGGTTGTGAATTTGATCCCCAGTACCGAAAAAAAAAAAAAAAAAATCCTGGGTAAACCCCTGCCAAGTCCCATATGGGTAAGAACTTGCTGCTGCCTCTCAACTAGTGACAATAAATGTCCACAAGTACTGGGGAAACTCCTGAAGTTGGGAAGACCAGCCCAACAACCCACAGTCCCTGCACATGGATGGGTTGTGGTGCCTGCCCCTGCACAAACAAGTACCAGGAGGGCACACCTGAGTACTCGAGATACCTTCTTACCCTGTGACCACCAGCTGTAGTTAGTGCAGTTGCACATGTGGTCCTGTTGAGTATGCCCCCTTCTACTTTTTGGTGATTCTAGAAGTGGCCCCCACCTGGCAAACATACGGAGGTCCTCAGGGTTCTGGGCTGCAGGCACGCTGAGGATGGCTGCCCGCTCATGCTCCGACAGGCTGGCCAGCAGGTTCTCTGTCATCCTTTTGTTCAGTGGTGAGTCCCCACTAGGGAGCAGTTCTGCACTGGAGTTGTCCATGCTGGGGCTAGTGAGGGTCATGTCATCACTGCTGGCTATGGGTAGACACAGGTCAGGGTAGACTCCAAAATGCTAAGCGGGGGACTAGCAAGGGTAGAGCCAGTAGCCAGCCCACCAGGACACTGTCACAAGGGGTCTTCCTGGAGCCCCAGCTGTACCATCTGTCCCTACCCTGAGTATGTTACCCCATCACTGCCACCTCGTCCCTTGGGTGTGTCCCATGCTCTCTAGTGGCTGACCAGGGATGAAGCCTCAGGGGCCCTTAATGAAAAGCCATGTGGAATCCTGCTCCCTCACCCACATAGAGGACAAACATCCTGCACGGTGCTTACATGAAGCCTGAAGCTAGAGGAGCACTTCCAAAACCTTCCAGCCCCTTGTCTCATCCATGTCTAGGACCTGGCAACAGGCTGCTGCCTTTGGGGGTACACCATGGCCACAACAGCTCCCCCCACAAGTGAGCAGGACAGTCAGGGAGCTATAACCGTAGACAGCTCCAATAGAATCTCTGGTGCTAGGCAGGAAGGCCTCTTACTACAGGTCTCCTTGTGGGCCCTCCCCACCACAGATTCTAGTTTTCCTCATGGTGATCCTGCTCTGACCTCAGGCTGGGGCAGCAGTTCCAGTAGGGATATGGTGAACTATGGGCTGCTCCTGATTCCTGTAAGTCCCTGATGAATAGCCCAGGAGCGGAGCTGCTTCCTTCTCAGAACCATGGTGGTCATGTAGATGTATCAACTCCCCATGGTGAATATAATTGTGTACTACTAATACATGCTAATAAAAATTTTAAAATAAGCCCTATAGGTGCCTTATAACTGGCAGGAAGGGAGGCAAAACAAACAAACAAACAAACAAAAAAAAAACATGGTTAGGAGAGAGGTCTCTACAGGGAACATTCGGACAGGTATGTATATGTGGGTATATGGTATGTGTAGCCATGTGAAGGCACCTCTGTCACTCCAGCAGTGCCCATTATCAGGCTTTCTGGCTGCCACCCCACGTGTTTCCCCAAACTTCCAGAGAGATGCAAGAGTTGAGATCCTACTTGGGGAGCCAAAGCTTAGGGCGTTCGGTGTGCTGAGACTGCGGCTGCTAACTCGGGCAGTGAAAGGGACATCATCCTCCCGTGGCCGGGGCTCCTCTTCGCTAGGTGAGGCCATCAGGCAGACGTAGGTGTGCAGCTGGATGAGGAGCCGGCGCTGTAGCATCCATACCACCATCTGAATGAGCTGTGTCTGCAGGCGGGCAGTATGTGGCAGTGGGTAAGACTGGCTTCCCACTCCAGCCCCGAACCCTTGCCAGGGCATGAGAGAGCCATGATCCTAGACAGCTCCAGTAGAGTCTCTGGTGCTAGGCAGGAAAGCCTCTTATTTCAGAAAAGAAGCCTCCAGATGGTAGCTGGCTCCATAAGGCCAGGAGAGCTCCCAGATCATACATACCTGAACTTCTCAAGAGTCTCATGGAGGAGCAGGACCTGGAATGTAGAAGCCCCTGTGTCCTCCCTTCTCTAAGCTGACTTCCCCCTAAAGTTGCCCGTGTCTCCCTCTCTTCCCTTTGGCCCACTGTGCCTGCTGTCGGACCCAGATTCCAGTCCACTGCCATGCCAGTCCATACACGGTTCACAAAGAAGCTGTGGGCAGCTGCCCTGTGAGCAGCAACTTGGATCTACCTGAAAGTCTGTCCTTGTGCACACAGGTGGTTCCAGAAGGACACTGTGGAAGGGGATCCCCTGGTTGGGTATGAAGCTATGCCTTTCCTCATAAGATACCCCAAGGCTAGGCTCTCTGTTTCTCTGGGTTAGGAGGTTGGGCACCAGAACCTTATGCCTGGTGAAGTCCTAGTACCAATGACTAGCACCTTCCAGACACAGACATGGGAAACAAGGTGGGTACTGAGAGCACCTGGGTTATCTTTGGAAGGGTCTACAAGGAGCTGCTGACTAGGGTCCCCTCCTGGGAGAGGACTGGGTTAATTGGGGAGAGGAGTGGAGATATACATACTAACCCTGGTCAAAACCAAATAAAACTTAGAAGACTGCAAAATAATTAAACTTAACATGAAATTAAGAAATAAAGCAAGGCCAGGCATGGTAAAGCATGTCTGTAAGCCAGCACTCAGGAGGCTGAGGCAGGAGGATCACTGCAAGTTCAAGGCTAACCTAAGCTACAAAGTGAGTTCAAGGCCAGCCTGAACTGCATAGTAAAACCCTATCTCAAAAAGAAAAGAAAGAGGGCTGGAGGTTTAGCTCAGTGGCATAAGCGCCTGACTGGCAAGCGTGAGGTCATGAGTTTGATTCCTGGTACCAAAAAAAAAGAAAGCAAGGATCTGGGCACCTTGGTGCACACCTTAAATCTCAGCTGCTCAGGACAGTGAGGCCGGAGGACCACAAGCTCTAGGTCAGCCTGGACTGTATAGCAAGACTCTGTCTCAAAAAAAATTCAGCCAGGCATGGTGGCATACACCTATAATCCCAATAGTCTAGAAGGTTGGTACAGGAAGATTACAAGTTTGAGCCCAACCTGAACTACATAACAAGAACCTATCAAAAAAACAACAAAATGGTCCAGCATAGTGGCACAAACAAAATTCAAGAACTCAGGAGGCTAGCCATGAGTTTGAGACCAGCCTGGGCTACACAGTGAGTTCAAGATCAGCCTGAACTACACAGTAAGACCTTATCTCAAAAAAAAATGAAACAACAAAACAAAACAAAGGGATGGGATAGAGTGTTTACCTTGCATGTGTGAGGCCATGAGTTCAATTCCCAGTACCACAATAAAGAAAACACTATACTATATGCCTTGAAGAACTTAACCTGAGCCAGGCATGGTAGCTCACGCCTTTAATCCCAGCACTAGGGAGGCTGAGGTAGGAGGAGCGTTGTGAGTTCGAGGGCCGGCCTGGGCCACAACGTGAGCGCAAGGCTGGCCTGAGCTACATAGTGCAACCCTGCCTCAAAAAACTAGGGCCGGGAGTTTGGCTCAGTGGCTTAAGCACCTGTCTGGCAGGCACAAGGTTGTGAGTTTGATCCCCGGTGCCAAAAAAAAAAGAACTTAACCTGGCTCCATCTAGCCCCTGATAAGGTTGGGGGCTGCTGCTCAGCCTGGAAAATCCATCCCACTATGCATTCCACTGGGAAGCTTTACTAAGATGGGAGTACCACCAGCCCTTCCCCCAAGCTGCTCAGGAGGGTGCAGATGCAAAATGTGTCTTATTCAGCTGGCACAACCTGGCATGGTTCCTGGAAACCAAAGGCTCTATAAAAGACGACATTTAGAACTCTGTCATACTCAGCATCTAAATGAGCTGAAAAACCAGGATCTTATTTTCATACAAAAGGATTTGAAAGAAAAGGGTTTGATTTTAAGGATGGGTTTTGCCCAGTAGATCTAGCACTTAGTAAGACAAATACTTTGCTTTTGGAGACAAAACCCTGAGAATATCCAACCTGTTTCCCACACCTGGTCCTATCATTTGGCCTTGCCTGTGTTCCCCTCACCCAGAGTCTAGGCTCTCAGTGAAGGGGAAGGACAAACCCTAGCATGTCCCTATAACTGTCTCAACAGGAGGCTATGAAAAGTGGTATCTTGTGGCCCAATGGGAAGCCACCAACAGCAAATTCATCCCCTACACCTGCAGGAGGCGCTGACAAACCTACCCCCAACTTGCCTGCCCCAGGTCACTGGGTAGATGCTGACCCAGGCTGGCCCGCTGCCAGTCCTAGGAGACGTCAATGCCCAGTGACTCCAGAGTACACAAACACTGTGGCCCCTAAATGCAAGGAGGAAGAGGACAGGAGTCAAGCCCTCTTGGAAGGTAGAACCTAGGCTGGGTAGAAGCGAGGTTGCCTTTGTACCCTCTATCTGTGGGAAACCCATAGGCCTAGAACAGGATTCTGTCAGTCCAGGAAAGGCCAGTGTTCTCCCACCAAGCTTAACTCAGTTTTAACTCCAAGGATGCCCACTACAGCCAAAGTGGGCTATGTAGATGAAAATGAGTACACCAGTGCTAGATTACTAACCAGAAGCTGACTCCTAGGTTACCTGACAGATACACAGCACCTGCACAGCAAGTTCCCCAAAATAAAGGCAAAAGGGGAGGGAGTGCTGAGGACCCTTGGCTCATGGATGGATGGCCAGGCAGTTGATACCCAACCCCCCTTGCACTCCACATGCCAGGCTTCTGGGGCTTCTGCAACTCACCTCTTGCACAGGGGGTGCCAGAGGGTTCCTGAACTCTGACAAGGAGACAGGCAAGGAGAACTTGGCAAGGACAGACGGTAGGTCATGGGATGGGAACTGGCGGGAGAACTGCTCAGCCAGCGGAGAATACCTAGGGAGAGTGAGAGAGTGATCAGTCAGGAGTGCCTAGGATCAGCCAGACAGTGGTGGGCACACCAGGCTGAGTGTAGCACCCTTACCATAGGCCCTCAGGCAGCAGAGAATTGCAGCATAATAGGTGGGCCAGGATGGGCAGGAAGGACAGAACAGGGTGAGTGAAAAGGCAGAGCAGGATAGATGTTCAGGTGGACAGAGCCTAGAATCCCTCTCTGATCTCAGAGGTT
Organism: Dasyprocta punctata; assembly: GCA_004363535.1. Lineage (NCBI taxonomy): Eukaryota > Metazoa > Chordata > Mammalia > Rodentia > Dasyproctidae > Dasyprocta > Dasyprocta punctata. The sequence goes on along the minus strand of RJWM01014186.1, from coordinate 33,572 downwards.
ACAGGCAGGGCTACATAGCACTGAGCCAGATCAGATCTGGATATGAGTATAGCAGAGGCCAGCCTAGGTTGAAGAGAGTGGCTGGCCTCAGGGGCCTACAGAGCCTCTGAAGCTTGGCCAACCTGGAGCACCATTTGGAAGGCCCTGTTGGGCTCACCCTTCCCCACTCTGGGTTTCCACCTTTGGTCACTAGTGGTACTCACAAACACACGCTGGCATTGGGAGACAGCACGTAGACATTGTTCTCACACAGTGGGTAGATGATGACAGCCTTGCCCCAATACACCAGGTGAGCTGCAAGCTGGAAAACCTGCAGGCCAAGGGAGTTGGGAGGACTGAGCCTGGGAAGCTATGGCTTCTCTGTCCTGGAAAGTGGCCCAAAGCTCACACAGCACAGGCCTTGTGGCAGTGACTCCCTGGGCCTTTTTCCTGATTCGGGTACCACCTGAATGCTGGGCAGAGACAGTACAATGGCCTGTGTTTCCTGCCTGTGCTCAGAGCAACAGCCTTTTTATCACTGCTGTTTGATACCACCACTTCCATTTCCCTGCCAGGATCCTGTGCCGTCTTGGCTCCTTCTTTGCTTTTGCTTTTTGAGATAGGGTCTTACTCCATAGTTCAGGCTGGCCTTGAACTCACTATGTAGCCCAGACTGGCCTTAAACTTGTGATGATTCTCTTGCCTCAGTCCCCTAAGTGTTGGGATTACAGGTGTGTGCCACAACACCCAACTTGTCTTGGCACCATCTGAGGAACAGTGCTGTCTTTCAAGTTCAAACAGCAAGCCATGAGCAGGGTAGATCAACCTAGACATGGGGCTAGGCTGAATGTCCCAGCAAAGACACACCCCTATGACATTCACCTTGACCCCAGCACGACCTCTCCTAAGAAATAATGGATGTGAAGTCACTTTGTGCACCGCCCTTGCGCACCCAAAGGCCCCACACTCATCCCTGTGTTCCCATCTTTCCCTAGAGAATACCACGCCATCCTGGCCCAATGGCCACCAGGAGACACAGATAGACAAATATTCCAGAAATCCTCTCCAGGAAAAACCTCAGAGTACTGCAAGATCATGAGGGAGATCAAGTCTAACAGCACAGCACTGCAGTCCATCACAAGGTGTGTGAAGTCCCAAGCAGCTGCCATTTCTGTCTGTGTCATCCACTCTTATGTTCTCAACAGGTAGGTCTCCACTGTGGTGAGTTACCCTGCCTGGCCACAATGCCTGCTATGCTGCTAAGAACAACCACATTTTCTTAGCAAACATGACCACAGTGGCACCATCTACCCAAACACTGTGGAAACAAACATTAGGGAAGGTCCCATCACTGTCTTTCTTCTCACTCAGTCCAAGGGTCAGACATGGGCTCTCAGGCAGAGACATGCTCAGCCACCAGCTGGTTTAGTGTACTTCAATCCTCAAGTCTCTTTGTACCTCTAAGAGGTTCTCCTCATGGTAGCTGGAGAACCATTCTGAAGGGTACAACTCCAAAATTAGTATCACAGGGCCAAATACAAAGTGCTACTAAAAAGCCGGGCATGGTGGCACGTGCCTTTAATCCCAGCACTCGGGAGGCTGAGGTAGGTGGAGCGTTGTGAGTTCAAGGCCGGCTTGGGCTACAACACAAGCACAAGGCTGGTCTGAGCTACATAGTGCAACTCTGCCTCAAAAAACTAGGGCCGGGAGCTTGGCTCAGTGGCTTAAGAACCTGTCTGGCAGGCACGAGGTGGTGAGTTCAATCCCTGGTGCCGCAAAAAAAAAAAGTGCTACTAAAGCTGCGCTCCTGAGGCTCTAAGAGAGAATCTGCCCATAGCTCCTCCAGTTGCTGGTATCCTTTGGCTTGTAGCCACATCATTCCAGTCTCTGTCTCTGTGGTCACATCTCTTCCACTTCTGTATCAAATCTCCCTCTGGCTCCCTCTTTTTTTTTTTTTTTTTTTTGCGGCACCGGGGATTGAACTCACAACCTCGCGCCTGTCAGGGCAGGCGCTTAAGGCACTGAGCCAAACTCCCAGCCCTGGTTTTTTGAGGCAGGGTCGCACTGTGTAGCTCAGGCTGGCCTTGCACTCGCGTTGTAGCCCAAGCTGGCCTTGAACTCACAACGCTCCTCCTACCTCAGCCTCCCGAGTGCTGGGGTTAAAGGCGTGTGCCACCACGCCTGGCCCTGCCTCCCTCTTAAAAGGCCTTTTGTGAAAACATTTAAGGCTTACCAGTATAATCTTCCCATCTCAAGATCCTTGACTTCCTAACATCTGCAAAGTTCCATGTGAGGCCACATCCATAGGTCCTGAGGATTAGCTTGTAGATGTCTGTGGGGGCCATCATTCAGCTGGCATGTGTTTTACCAGGCATGAAGGGACATGCTTGAACTCCCAAGTACTTGGAAGGCTCTCGACAGGAGGATCACCTAAGCCCGGGTGTTCAAGGTCAGCTTAGGTAACACAGTAAGACTGTGTCTCAAAAAGTAAACATGAAAACTAATGTATGAAAAAAAAAAAAAAAAGAAAACTAATGTACGCACATGCATAAAATCTGGATGATCTATAGCAGTTACATTTGGCATATGAGACTGTAGGGACTTTATAATTTGTGTAATACTTGAATATTCATTAGGTTTGTTTTGATACTAGGGTTGAACTGAGGGCCTTATACCTGCTAGACAAGCACTCCATCACTGAGCTGCATCCCTAGTCTTTTTTTTTTTTTTTTTTTTTGCGGCACCGGGGATCGAACTCACAGCCTCACACCTGCCAGACAGGGGCTTAAGCCACCAAGCCAAACTCCCAGCCCTAGCTTTTTGAGGCAGGGTCGCACTATGTAGCTCAGGCCAGCCTTGCGCTCGTGTTGTAGCGCAGGCCGGCCTCGAACTCACAATGCTCCACCTACCTCAGCCTCCCGAGTGCTGGGATTAAAGACGTGTACCACCACGCCCGGCTCCCTAGTCCATTTTTGAGAGAGAAGGTTTCACCAAGTTGCCCAGGCTGGCCTGTAGGTTGCAATCCTCCTGCCTCAGCTCTCAAGTAGCTGGGATCGCAGGCATACACCACCATGCCTGGCAGTTACTTTATCATGACAAAAAAAATTTTGACCCTCTTTGGGGTGAGATGGAACACGAGTGACTTTAAACCTGAGGTAGCTGCTCCTCAGAGGGCCAGAACTACACTGGGACTACTGCTCTCTATGCAACATCTACAGGAAACAGCAGTCCCAGAGGTTGCCAGGGTAAACCACAATAGTTGGGCCCCAGAGGGCTTCCACACAGCTACACCAGCAGCAAATCCTGATTGATGCCAGTCCGGCAGGGAGCGGGTACAGAAGGAAACAACATCAAACTGCTTCCTCTACCCCAGGGAAGGCAAGGCAGGAAAGTGAAGGGAACATCAAAGGGACATCAAAAGCTTTGTCTAAGGGACTCTGACAGCAGGGGTGAGGCACACATTCAGGGTAGACCCATCAGTTTGCTCCATCAAGAGTGGCCAGAACCTTTCAAAGTTTAAAATATGACACGTAAACACTCACATTTATCTACCATGTAGCCAGTACAGTTAGAACAGAGACCATGATCCCTTATTCTGTAGGTGTATTTAAAATTCTGGTCCTGTGGACGCTACAAAGCAGGCTGTGGTCATTACTGGATCCTGCCCAGCTCCAGCCCAGGAAATTAGATTGAAATATCAAAGTTGGAACCTGCTAAGTGCCCTCACACAGCAGATAAAGGGTCATTGGTAAAGAAGATGAAAGAAATCATTCTGAACAAGAGAATAAAAACAGTGGCCTGGAAAATACAGCCTGAGTATCAGTCAGGCCTACAAAGCAAAGTCCACCAGCAGTGCCAGCACTCCCCTTGGACAAACCTCACAAGCCCTAACAGAGCCAGGAAGCTCCGCTGGAGGGGCCCTATCCAGGCCTGCCTCAGGCCAGCACTGCTCCTCAGCTGCTTCAGAAGGCTGCTACCACCTTGGTCTTTAAGGAACCTTGGTCCAGGGTAGGCCTCTGCTGCCCCCAGGTGGCCAAGTGGCACATACCACCAGATCCTGGGTCTTGGCTATCAAAGGCACACTTACGCCCCTGGTCCTGCCCTTGGGCTGTCACTTGGATGGCACTCACAACCTAGCTAAGGTTGCCTGAAAGCATCCTGGATCCCTCGTCACCAGCTTCTTCTTGTGCTCTTCCTCCCCTGCTCCCACCATACACATCAAACAGATCCATGTCCAAAGGGCAGCCCACAAGCACATGACTCACAAGAAGGTGGCATCTTATACAAAGAATAGTTACTAGTGCATGCGCACATGGTAGGGTGAGGCTACCAGTTCAGTCCTGACTCAAGTTCAGAACCCATGGAAACTTCCAGCTCTCACTTCCCACATGCTTGTTCATGTCCCACTGAGACTCCCATGAGCTGGCCAATATCCTGCATGCTTCTTCCTTTCCCACATTTGCCAGGCCTGGTGTTCCATACTCTAGACCTCTGCCCAGTGCAGCACGCATCTCCCTCCTCTCTGTCAGCGCATCTTGCCTCACCTCCCCTTCCCTCAACATAGGCAGTCCCACGGCTAGCTCACAAAGCCAACCCTGCACCCAGTGTGACTTAGATGCTAAAATCTCAAGCCATTCTAGGAACCACCCAGATCCATGGCACACGGTACAGTAGCTCTGAAATGGACAAAGACCCTGGGAATGTGGCAAAGCTGGCGGTCTGCTTATATGAGCCTCCCACCTTTACTCAGGGGCTGCCTCCTGAGGATACACTCAGGGGTCACTCCCTTCTACTCATCCAGGTCCTCAGGGCCCTACCTGCAGCAAGGCCAGGTCAGCATCCTGGGCTAGCTGCTGCAGGTTCTTCACAGCAGACGTGGTCTTGATCACCCGCACCAGAGCTGGGGAACAGTCGATGGGCAGCTCACTCAGCAGGGACTTCTCGTCACTGAGCAACAGCAGGGCATGATATGGGCTAAGGAGCAGAATCACAGGTGGTCAGGACATGCAGAATCTCAAGAGTCTCTTGGATCAAGTATGGTCCTAGAACATATCAAGGCACAACTGAGGCCCACAGGCACTGAACTGTAGAGAGGCTAAGAGAGGAACCAGAGAGAAAAGCATAGTGTGTCCAAGGGCATTTATACAATTTGCAGGGATTACTATTACTCTTTGGAGAAAACTAACATAAAACTGGGAGGTCCTGAACACCTGGCTCCATATCCCACCTCTGGCATTATCTTGCACACATTTGCTAACTGAAGAAATAAATGAATCTTTCCTAAGGAAGTAGTCCCAAACAAGAGAAAAGCAAAATCCGTTCCATGGACTATAAATAGAATTACATAAAAACATGCTTAGCAAAGACTCTGGGAAGGAAGGCATCTAACGTGGAGCATAGATGGGGGAGGGTAAGTGGACCAGGCAGTCCTTTGCTTTCTGTATCCAGATTCCTTTCTTTCTTTCTTTTTTTTGGGGTGGTGGTGGTGGTGGTGATATATTGATGATAGAACTCAGGGTCTTAACACAATGAGCTACATCCCCAGATCTTTTTTAATTTTGTATTTTAAGACAGTCTCAGTAAATTACTAATTGCAATCCGCCTGCTTCAGTCCCCTAGGGGCTGGGATTATAGGCATGCATTACCCATGCTTGGCAGTGCATGAGAGATCACATCGTGATAGGAAAGTGCTCCAGCACTAAGCTAGATGCCTAGGCCCAGATTTCTTTTTCTTTGTTTTTTAAGACAAGGTCTTGGTATGTAGTTCAGGTTGGCCTTGAACTTGCAGTGACCTTCCTGTCTCAGTCTCCTGAGTGGTAGGATTACAGGTGTGTGCCACCACATCTGACTAAGATACCAGTTAATTAAGAAACTGAGATTCCATGATTTCTGACCCAAGTGCAGAGGATCATGGGGCAGCAAGCTTATGATGATAAGCCCCGCAAAGATCATGCTTGTCTTTTTGGTCAGACACACAGCCTTCCCAGCAGGCTGCCCTGCTCAGGCCCAAAGGAAGGACCTTGACAGGAAGCCCCACTCACACAAGTAGTGCTGGGAAGGCTCAAGAGAAACCTGGAATGGGTCATTTCTAGACAGAAGTGGATTCATAAATCATGTGTTTTTCCTAATAACTGACCTCTACCTGCCAACTTTTGTGGCAGGAAGAGGAAAAGAGAACTTTTGGAATAAAAGTAATTGGTAAAGGCTTAGCAGCTACCATCCTTACAGGGAGTATGCAGGTGGGGCTGGTTCTCACCGGATGGCTTTCAGGCTCCGTTCAATGGCCTCAGGAGGAATCAGGCTTGAGGAAGCATAGTGGATCTTGTGAGGTAAGCAGAAACTCACTTCCAGCCAGCTGTTGATATGGAGTCGCACCACACCAGATGTACACAGGCTGCAGAGAATGGGTACCATTACCAGTTCACATAGAACTTTTTTTTTTTTTTGAGACAGGGTTTCACTATACAGTTCAGGGTGGTCTTGAACTCACTTTGTAGCTCAGGCTGGCCTCAAACTTCCAGTGATCCTCCTGCCTCAGCCTCCTCAATGCTGCGATTACAGGCATGTGCCACCCCATCCAGCATAGGAACTTTCTGAACACATGCATGGATCACAACACCCCATTCAAAAGCACTGCCCCACCATGCTGCCCTGTTGGTTGGAGGAAACTTCAGGTGGAAATCTCAGGGGCAAAAAAGCATCTTTTCAGATCTCAGTATACTTAAGAAAATAGGTTAGAAAAAAAAAAAAAAAGAAAATAGGTTAACAATATACACACACATACACATTTCTAGTTAGCCCTGGAATATATCTTCCAACCACCCTGCTAGAGGAAGCATCTTTTTTTTTTTTTTTTTTTTTGTGGCACCAGGGATTGAACTCACAACCTCACACCTGTCAGACAGGCGCTTAAGTCACTGAGCCAAACTCCCCGCCCTGGCTTTTTTGAGGCAGGGTCGCACTGTGTAGCTCAGGTCGGTCTTGCACTTGCATTGTAGCCCAAGCCGGCCTCGAACTCACAACGCTCCTCCTATCTCAGCCTCCCAAGTGCTGGGATTAAAGGCGTGTGCCACCACACCTGGCTGAGGAAGCATCTTCTATCCTGGAGGTTCAGTGCACCAGAGACATCTAGTTAGGCCCCCTACTATCCTAGGGTTCTGCAAACACATGGCACCCCGAGTATGTTCTCCCTGAGAAAGGGCCTGCCCTGCACACCTGATACAGGTCTAGTCACCAACAAGCAGCCAGGCAGAGTAGGGCCTGTCTCCAAAAGGGAGATGTGTGGGGGTCAAGTTCTCTAGACCATTCTAGTGGTGAGAAGTACAAAGTGCCCACCTTCCTGTACCTTGCCAGTTTCAGCAGCATTCCACATGTAACGCAGGCAGATAACAAAGCCATAGATATATATGTGACTGTCTACACCTGCCCTGATACCCCACCATCACACCAAACCTTTCACTCTAAGATCTTTCAATGATAGTAATTTAGTTCCTTCAGGCTTCAAACTATGCTCAGGCCAAAAACAACACTGTTCCTAACTCCTTGTTTATCAGCAAATTGTATATGCTCCATCTGCAGGGATATCCAAAATCCAGATCTTTTATTTATTTATTTATTTATTTTTTGTGGCACCAGGGATTGAACTCACAACCTCGCGCCTGCCAGACAGGCACTTAAGCCACTGAGCCAAACTCCCAGTCCTAGTTTTTTTTTTTGGGCGGGGAGGCGGTGCAGGGTTGCACCATGTAGCTCAGGCCAGCCTTGTGCTTGCGTTGTAGCCCAAGCTGGCCTCGAACTCACAACGCTCCTCCTACCTCAGCCTCCCAAGTGCTGGGATTAAAGGCATGTGCCACCACGCCCGGCTCCAGATCTTTTAAACTGTCCAGAGCACTAGCCTCCAAAGATGCCCCTCCAGTTACCTGCCTCACAGCCCCATGGTTCCCATTCAGGGTCCTACAGCATGGAGCCCAATGTGCTCTGCCTACATTTCTCTGACCTCATTTCCTGCCCTATCACTCAGGTCTTGCCTTTCTCAGGATCCTGGCACTTGCCCTTGGCCACAAACTCTCATCCAAGATGCCACAAGCCTCCTTCATTCCTTCAGTCTCAAGTGTCACTTTCACAGTGAGACACCCCCTGACACCAGGCCCCAAAAGTACTCTGACCCTTCTGCCTGCACTCTTGCCCTGATCCCCAGATCATGGGATGTTATATCTGTTGTCTAATGCTGTCTCCTTGACCACAACACGATCATGAGAAGTGGGTGGTGGGTTATGTTCACTGTTCACTGTACCTTGGGTCAACTTTTGGACATGTGGTAGCACTGAGAAGCATGGCATGAGTGGAAGAAGGAAAGTGGCCCAAGGAACAAGCTGCACTCCTAGGTGAACTGCCTTGTTTGCCCAGGAAGCCTATTCCCGAGAACAGGCTCCTGTGTGGCCTTGCTGGCAGTCCCTGAGGAACTATACCCAAAAGGAGGGAGGGTATCATGGAGAAGCAGCCCCTTCCATGGCTCAGCCACACAGTCCCTGTGCTAAGTGCTAACAGTACTTGATGGATGACAGGAAGGAACTGCAAATGCTCAAGCAAGGCTGGAAGAGCCAGGGAGGCACACACCCTCCTCATCCTGTGTAGGGAATGCTCCACAAGGCCTCCTAGTGATAATTCAGTTCTCAAACAGCAGCAAAGCACAGAACAGTTCTTCTCTGAGCTGCCAAATTTCTACCACACCTCCCCCATCATGTTTCTTCTGTTTGCTACCCGCCATCCAGGACAGCAGCCAAGAAGTGTTTTTCCCCTGACCCTAACTCTACTATTCCTGGCTCCCAGACGCTCACATTCAGCTAAGAGTACAGCAGGCTAGCAGCTCCAGGAGGCATGGCAAGGAGCTCTGCCTGCCCCAGGTCAGAAGGTGCAAATAGCTCCTTACCTCTCTCCTGGACACACAAATGTCAGGCACTAAGATGTGGCTAGTGGGGAGGCAGCACACAGTCCTCCCTCCTGGCACCCACAAAAGTCCTTAAAACTGCTTCTCTGAAGCCTCAAGCCACAGACTAATAGCCCACACTTCTTTCAGGTCTTCTGGAGGGCTAGCAATGGCTGTGACCAGCAATTTAAAATGCAAAAACAAGTCTTTATTCTCTCAAGCAGGGAACTGGAAACGGGGGAAAGAAAATACAGAACACATCTGTAACTCCAATGATATCTCAGCATCCCTGCCAACACCAAACATCTGGTTACTGCAAAGTTCCCATGACTCTCAATCCCCCTTGGGTGTTCTTCCACCGGGGTATCTGAAAATTTATGCCTGTTTCTCTTAGAGCCTCAGCACCACCAAGGAAGTGTTGGAGGAGGGCGTATACAAGCCATACTTGAGTCTGGAGGGTAAAGAGTTGTCCAGCCCTTCAGGGAAAAACACATGAGAGGGCTTGACAAGTGTCAAGATGTGTTCCCAGAGGAGAACACTACTCTTGGTTTCTTTCACACATGGCCAAGTAACACAAAAGTCCTACACCTTTCTTTGGCCAAGATCTTTGCCAGACAGAAAGCTCATATCAAACCCTGAGAAACAGCTGAGCCTCTTACAGACTCAAAGATTGCACCATGAGAGATTTGTCCAGGGAACCAGGTTAGATGCTCAACTTCACTAAGCAAAACTAAGATCTCAGCATCCACATATGAAATAGAAGAAAAACAAGGTAAAAGAAGCTCCAATATGCTGTGCTGTCTCCAGTGGAAACCACTGGGCAGGCTCTTCCACATAACTTTACACATGGTCAAAAACCAAAAATAAAGATCCTTCTTTTTTTTTTGTCTTTTTGAAACAGGGTCTTACTATACAGTTCAGGCTGGCCTTAAGCTCACTTTGTAGCCCAGGCTGGTCTCGAACTTGCAACGATCCTCCTGCTTCAGCCTCCCAAGTGGTGGGATTACAGGCATGCGCCACCATGCCTGGCTTCCTTCTAGTTTCTTTATCATTCATTTTATTTTCTTTATACTTGTTGGTTCTTCTATTTTTGAATTGTTCCATTTATGGTACAGGTTAAGGTAGCTGCTGGAATAACACAGAACCGGAATTAAACACCATGAATTCTACCATTTCAAATACAGCTGTTTCTGCTCTGCCAGGGAACTCAGCAAGGCTACATGTAGCAGACTGACTGAAAGGTGCTGAAGCTCCTAGCAGTTTCAGATCCCACTTTGCTACTCCCAGCTCCCAGTCAGGTAGACAGGCCAAGACACCCACACTCAGCTAATTACATGGCTATATTTGCTGCTAATGCTATTTCCCTGACCACAATACACTCATGAAGAGGGGCCTTGTGTGGGGCTTCCACTCAGCAGCACTGGCAAACACCTATAATGATAAACTGTATGGAACATTTGAAATTGGAAACAGTTACAGAAAAAGGAACAAGTAGAGGGTGCAGGCATGTGTGCAAAAGTTGGGGGATTGGGACAGGCCCCATGGAAAGCCAAAAACAACTGCCAGTTATGGTGAAAGGGAAACCAGGGGAACATTAAAGCCTTTGTAGCATCTGCCCAGCTCAGACATATCTTCTATCCTTACATCAGCTGACTCTGGATCTCTGGACCATGGTCTGGTTCACACAACAGTACAGAGGGAAATACATCCATGTTGGTTTCCCTGTGGACTTTACGTCACTCTTCCAAGCACCTGCTCACCTACCAGCCCTTTCCCTCTGAACATTAAGAACTGAGGATGGTACCTTTTTATAAACTAACCAACCTGTAAACTCTGGAGTGTGAAGGCACTGAGTGCCACCACCAAGAACACTTCCAAGGGCTATTTATTTATTTATTGGAACTTGGAATTGAACTCAGGACCTTGTACTTGCCGGGAGGTGCTTATGCCACTGAGCTATATCCCCAGCCCCCAAGGGTATTTATAAATATGGATGAGTCTCTGGAGCACACCAGAAGAAATGCTGCACTAAGAACGTGCCTGCTTGACCTCAGCCTCCAGATCTGGGGGAAGTCCATAAATTCCTCACAACAAGAGGGTAAGCCAAGAGCCACACTAGTCTGTCAAGAAGTGGGAAGAGAAAGGCTTGGCCTTGTTTTTTAAACTGCATTTTTAAGACTCAGGGGTTTGGGCCCTAGTTTCCTGTAGTTTCTACTTGTATTTTCAGGATGGTTAATGTTTTGGTCTGAAAACAACTCTGTAGGAAAACACTGTTCCTCAGGCTTATCCACACCTCATGCAGCCAGGAGAGCCCACCCCAGTCTGTAACAGGAGATAGATACTCCTACCAGAGTCCAGTGTCCTGGTGCAATGATTATGCAGAGGCAACACGCTCTTATCTTTCACACCCAACATGGACTGTATACATGCTTATCCAATTCTCGTCTTGTTTTGGCATCTAAGAAAGAATGCCAACTCCCAACTTTCAGCTAATAACTGAAAGTTTGCTTTTTGGTTGTTCTAGTCATGCTCTTCCCATCCTAGGACAAATCTCTGTAACACTGTCCCATATACTCTGCATCATCTGTTCCCACACAAGAGCTGGGCTTCCTACTACATGTGGTGGGGTGCTACATGACCCGAGTGGTATCAGTGGGCTACAAAGGACTTACCTTGAAATTCTGAACAAAACCTTTTTTTTTTTTTTTTTTTTTTTTTTTTTTTGTCTTTTTGAGATAAGGTCTTACTATGTGGTTCACGCTGGCCTTGGGCTCACTTTGTAGCCCAGGCTGGTCTCGAACTTGCAATGGTCCTCCTGCCTCAGTCTCTCAAGTGCTGGGATTACAGGAGTGTGCCACCATGTCCGGCTTGAACAGAACTTTATACTCAAATGCATTTTTGGAAATAGGAACAGCAGCTTTCAGAATACTCACAGCAGCAGCATAGGCCCAGGCTAGCAGTATAGCACCACCTGGCTAGCCACATCCTAGACAGTATTTTCCAAGCTCTGAGCTTGCCAGATCTCACCATAGGCCCTGTTAACTCATAGAACCATTCAATAAACTAATTCTTTACCCCCATGGTACCTACATCATTACTTCTACCATTATACATCCCTTCAATCATCAAAAAGCTATGGTCCTTCACATATAGAGCACAAGGACTGTGTTGCAGAAAGTGAGGAGACATCCCTGCCCTCCTGGAGGATGCAATTTAGTGGTCACATAAATGAGTGAGATGCTGTCACTGAGATCATACAGCTCTGCAGGGAGATAAGAGATGCTGGGACAGCTGGGGTAGCCTCCTGAGGGATTTATATTCCCAGCTTATGTTCACAGATGCTTAGATCCCAGGGGACAGGGCTACCAGTCTACTTAGCCACAGCACAACCCTGGCTTGTAATTAAAATAGCATACCCAAAACAATTCCTTTGCAGAGTTTCACTCCAATTTTTCTAATCTTATTAACTCTGACAGTTTCTTGTCTTTCAGTTCTGCTCTGACAAAACCTTTACAGGGATCTGGCAGAAAGTCACTAGCAGAAGAAAGGGGCTGTGTTCTATGCTATCTGATAAGTATTGTATACTTAGTCTCCCATCTTAGTATGGATGGGGCAGGCCCTTAAGGCCAGCTAGAGATCTGGTGGGATGAGTATGGAGGGAAGTCCACAGGCCAGATGGCTCCTGGGTAGCTACAGAGCTATGCTAGCATCAAGAAGGGGCAAGTGCAGGGGAGGATACCAGCCGTAGGACTTCTACCAAAGAACTGCAGCTCTCAGTATCCCTAGGACAGGCTTCAGGACCCAGGACTGGCTGGGTGGGAGTCAAATGGAGGGAACACAACCCTGGACACTAACAAACAGGATGCCCAGGCAGGGTAAGAATACCAGAGAAAGCCTGGGGCCCTTTATCACTAAAAGTTCCAGCTCTTGTCCTCCTCTAACCTATGTGGCACTCAGTCACACTGAGGGTTCACTAGGTGATCCTCAGTCACCTCAAGCTCTGAGCAGCTGCCCCACAGATCACAGAAGCAACCAGCTGAACAAGGTCTTGATTCCTTCAAACCTTCCACCTCAATCCAAACCTAAAAAATCCCAGTCCATTCTTTCTTTAGAAATGAAAGTCATTGGCTTGCTTCTTCATTCCAGGTTAGCCTGAATTTTGTTTGCAGTTGAATTCTAGTTGAGGCACAGAGATTCCCATTCAGAATAAAGCAAGAGTTGACAAGGAAGGGATTTCTGATACCAGCCAATTCAAGACAACAAGTCAACAGTTCTCTCGCTGCAGAGAAACGTCAGTGAGACAACATGGAGAACAAAGACATGGTCTGACTACAAGGACCACAAAGTTCCTGCTCTGAGTCAGAACTGAGGCTGTTCTGAGGAGTCCTCCAGAGTAGAAAAGACAGAAAACTAAAGAAGTCATTTGGCAAGGGCTGTTTCAGGCTGCTCTAACATCTTCTAACACTTGGGAGGCTCATGTCCAGAGGTCACCAAAAAACAAAGAACTACTCGTTTCTACTGATATCAAAACTCCCTCACTGTTTTTTTGTTTTGTTCTGTTTTTGTTTTAAACTCCCTAATTGTTAAGGCACCTGTATTTCCTACAAAAGAAAAGGGAAAAAAAGATCTGAGAGAGCACCACAGAAACGAAAATACAAATGGCTCAAAGATGTGAAGAGAAGCATAAATGCATTAAGATAACGTAGGACCAAGATATCATCCTCCTTCTCCTATATCAATTAAAATTCAAAAGTTCACCAAAACCCAGTGTTAGCAAAGCTAAGGGGAAAGGCACCCCATGTTGTTGGTACAGACGTAAAATTGAGGCAAAATTCCTAGAGAGAAACACATCAATATTATACATGTATTGGGGGCCGGGGTTTAGCTCAGTGGCTCAAGGGCTTGCCTGGTAAGCACAAGGTCATGAGTTCGATCCCTAGTACCAAAAAAAAAAAAAAAGAAAAGAAAAGAAAAGAAATTATACATGCATTTTACCCACTGATAATGCTTTAGAAATTTATCTTAGGGATACAGAGGCACACACACTAATTAGCACACATAGATGCCTAAGTAGGTCATCTCATAGCAGCCAAAGGCTGCAACCAATTAAACGCCCAAGAGAGGGGGCTGGCTGACTATGTAGCCAAAAAAAAAAAAAAAAAAAAATCCAATACACACTGAAGAATAGCAAAAGCAAAGGGCAAATAGTATGTGTACTGTGCTACTACTGTGTAAAAGGAAAAGTAAGTCCGTGTTCCTTCAGCCATCCGTGAGGGAGGACAGGTGACAGTTGTCTGCTGGGAGGCATCCTGCCAGGGTGCAACAGAAAAGACACTTGACACAGATTTTCACACTAAATGAATATGTGACCTTTCCAAAAGCTGCAGTTAAAACAAAAACAAAGAGCCGGGCATGGTGGTGCACACCTTTAATCCCAGCACTCGGGAGGCTGAGGTAGGAGGAGCATTGTGAGTTCGAGGCCAGCTTGGGCTACAACACGAGTGCAAGGCCGGCCTGAGCTTCATAGTGTGACCCTGCCACAAAAAACCAGGGCCAGGAGTTTGGCTCAACGGCTTAAGTGTCTGTCTGGCAGGCACAAAGTTGTGAGTTCAATCCCCGGTGCCGTGAAAACAAAAAAACAAAAAAACAAAAAACAAAAACAGAATAAGCCAGGCATGGTGGCACATGCCTGTAATTCCAACACTTGGGAGGTTGAGGAAGGAGAAATGCTACAAGTTTGAGGCCAGGCTGGGCTACACACAGAGTTCAAAAGCCAGCCTGAACTACATAGTGAGACCCTGTCTCAACAAAACAAAACAGCTTTTGTTTTTTTGTTTTGTTTTGTTTTATTTGTTGTGCTGCTGGGGATCAAGCTCAGCATTAAAAAAAAACAAAACTTTTTTTTAATTTTAAAAAAGGAGTGAGAATTACCAAAAAAACATTTTGATAGTGATTATTGCTAGATATAGAATTATAAGTGACTTATTTTCTTTACCATCTTCTAAGCTTCCTGTCAATAATGAATACTGTCACTGAAACTAGAAAAAAAATCTTAGTTTTTTAAACAATCTATACAAAATTGTCACTGCTTATACCACACTGGCCATGGACACTAACGCTCACCAACCACAGTTCTCAGCTCAAGCCCACCTTCAGGGGAATTCAGAGAAAGGAGAAAATTCACTGGCAGGATACAAAACCCCACGAAGGCCTGGGAGGAGCACCTAGTGAATACACGACCAAGGCAAATGTGGGAAAGCAAGAGAGTGCAGGAGGGTGAAGGCACAGAAGGCAGAAGACACAGAAAGAGGCCCAAGGTAACAGGGGAGTCAGAGGTACTGGGCCACACCTGTGCTAAGGAGAAAGGCCTGCGTCAGGAATGTCATCTGGCTGACAAAGTGGCCCCTTAGATGTAGGTGACAACAAGGCAACCCAGGAATGGCCACTAGAGATTCAGAAGCAGAAAAAGCACAGATCCAGGAGTGCTACCAGTGGGCACTCACCCCTAACTGTAGCTTCAGGGCCAGGAGGATGCCCCAACACCAAGACTCAAGGCCAACCAACAGTGGTCAGCAGAACATCTTCAAAAAGAAAAGGTCTTCTTTGTTGGTCCACATTTAATAGACTGATACTCAGCCACCAATATAATCAGATCAATGTGAGGTTTTCATGGTGTTCCCAATGCTGGTCGGCCTCCCACACTCAGTGTCCCCCACAGCAGAGAATAACACAGTAGCCCCAGCTCCACTTGCTATGTCTGTTTCCTCAAGGGTGAGGTAGAGGCAGTGACATCTGATGAACAGGTGCCTAGAACTTGACACTGTATATAATGTTCAATAAATATCTCTTTACCTTTCATGATTCAAAAATACTCTGAGGCTCTCATACACAATTTCAGGACTTCAGGTTTGTTTTCAGTTTTCCTTCTTCTTTTTTTTTTC
The DNA here is from genome assembly GCA_004363535.1 of Dasyprocta punctata. Lineage (NCBI taxonomy): Eukaryota > Metazoa > Chordata > Mammalia > Rodentia > Dasyproctidae > Dasyprocta > Dasyprocta punctata. The sequence goes on along the minus strand of RJWM01014186.1, from coordinate 17,726 downwards.
TTTGGTCTTTTGGAGACAGGGTCTCACTATGCAGTTAAGGCTGGCCTTGAGCTCACTTTGTAGTCCAGGCTGGTCTCGAACTTGCAACGATCCTCCTGCTTCAGCCTATCGAGTACTGGGATTTCAGGCATGCACCACCATGCCTGGCTTATTTTCAATTTTAACAAAAGTCTACACATGAATGATTGTCCCACTTAGGGGTGCACACTACTCAGCAGAGGAAGTATCACTTAAAAAATGACCACTAACTTTACTGCTCTCAAGAGTAGTTAGCTGGGCCAGGGGTATAATAGCTCAGCTGTGCAGTGCCTGCCTGGCAAGAGCAAGGTCATGAGTTTGATTCCCTGTTTAAAAAAGAAAAAAAAAAGTGCTTAGCTGGGCATGCCTATAATTTCAGCACTTGGAAGGCTGAGGCAGAAGGATCCCTGCAAGTTCAAGGCCCACCTGGGCTAAAGGTGAGTTCAAAGCCAGTCTGAACTGCATAGCAAAACCCTATCTCAAAAAGACAAAAAAAAAAAGAGTTGCCACAGAACTATCCCTTCTCTGTCCTCTCTCACCCCAATCTCAGCAGAGCACCAGCATCTGCACATCAGTACAGTGCCCAGAACAGGAGAGTCCTTGTGGGGATGTACTTCAGCCCATAAGGCACACAGAAGCTGACCCATACATGGGGAGGAGTTTCAACATGCAGTACCCACTTGTCCTACCTGTCATAAGCTTCCTTAAGGTCTCTGGCCAGCTTGCACTTGGGCAGGATGTGATGGAATGGAGACTGAGGACCTTCATTTCCTGTAAGAATCACAACAGAGAGGGATTTAGAGCTTCCAAAGCAAAGAAATTTTCAAAGGCTAGAATAGGGAACACCTTTAAGACAAGTTCAACCTCAAAAATTTTGACTAACTCAAACAAAGCATCAGGAATCTCCCTACTCCTTTTTATAAAAGCTGTGTATTTCCAAACTGGGCATGGTGGCACCCGCCTTTAATCCCAGCACTCGGGGGGCTGAGGTAGGAGGAGCGTTGTGAGTTCGAGGCCAGCTTGGGCTACAACGTGAGCACAAGGCCAGCCTGAGCTACATAGTGCGACCCTGCCTTAAAAACTAGGGCCGGGAGTTTGGCTCAGTAGCTTAAGCGCCTGTCTGGCAGGCGCAAGGTTGTGAGTTCGATTCCTGGTGTTGCAAAAATAAATAAATAAATAAATAAATAAATAAATAAATAAAATAAAAAAGCTGTGTATTTCCAAGTGTGGTGGCACATGCCTATAGTACCAGCACCATGAAAGGATGAAGCAGGAAGATCCCATATTCCAGCCTAACCTGAACAATTTGGGGAGTCCTGAATCAAACATGACAAAACAGGCATATGCTACCATACCCGGCATGTTCTTTTTAATTTGTGTGTGACAACTGCTGGTTTTATTTTTATTTATTTATTTATTTATTTATTTTCTTTGCAGCACCAGGGATTGAACTCACAACCTCGCACCTGTCAAACAGGCGCTTAAGTCACTGAGCCAAACTCCTGGCCCTGGTTTTTTGAGGCATGGTTGCACTGTGTAGCCCAAGCCGGCCTTGAACTCACAACGCTCCTCCTACCTCAGCCTCCCAAGTGCTGGGATTAAAGGCGTGCGTCGCCATGCCCGGCTGGTTTTATTTTTTACTTTGGCTAAAAAGACTAGGCCTGACTTCAGTTCTGTTCTTTATTCTCCCTTCTGTATAGAGCTGCTAACTTCAGGAAAAGGTGGCAGAATCATCAGAATCATCAGTGTCCTTCCATACTAAAGCACCTTCAGGTATCCCACAAGTTATCTATTGGCAAAATTACTTTTATAATTGATAACTCTGGTAGATCCTCTTTCAATATGGCTAAAAGTAAAGAATACAAACTACCTCCCTTACCAGTTGGACATTCCTCCTGCCCCAGGGCAAAGTGGGGTGCCCATGGCCAAGTAGGGAGTATTTTTTTTTTTTTTTTGTCTTTTGGAGACAGAATTTTACTACGCAGTTCAGGCTGGCCTTGAAGTCACTTTGTAGCCCACACTGACCTCAAACTCACAGCAATCCTCCTGCCTCAGCCTCCCGAGTGCTGGGATTACAGGCATGCACCACCATACCCAGTGGAGTGCCTGTCTTACATGAAGGGTGATCACACAGCAATATGTGGGGAAGAAGTAGTCTCACTGGGAAATTAATGTAGGCACATCCACTCAGGAATGTGGATCAACATGGGCCCTTGAGCCGGGTGTGGTGGCGCACGCCTTAAATCTCAGCACTCAGGAGACTGAGGTAGGTGGAGCATTCTGAGTTCGAGGCCAGCTTGGGCTACAACACGAGTGCAAGGCCGGCCTGAGCTACATAGTGCGACCCTGCCTTAAAAAACTAGGGCTGGGAGTTTGGCTCAGTGGCTTAAGCACCTGTCTGGCAGACGTGAGGCTGTGAGTTCGATCCCCAGTACCACACACACACACACACAAAAACAAAAACATGGGCCCTTGGGGAAGTCTTCCTGGTCCCCCAGGGCATGATCAGCCCAATATGAAGATCATATTACTTCTCTGGGCTGCTGTTCCCATATCTGCAAAATGGGGACAATCCTTGACTTAGAAGACTATTTTGAGGATTTCCTCTCTAACAGTGCACCAAAAGCTGTAGTTACCTTCTGACTGCTTTGCTGGTGTGGGGTGGGCCAGTCCTCAACATCTGCACTGCTGACAGTGACCAGCAGCCCCTCTGGAAATGTCCATAATAAACAGGCCATCAAGCAGCTCAGACCCATGACCATGCCTGCCATACTCACCTTCAGCCATAGCAGACACCTCATCCTGGAGTGCAAGGATCAACTTGGCCTCTCGAGTGAGGTACTGGCAGCGGCGCTCCTCATGTTGTAGCACAGTGGCAATGCGCCGGGACAGGTTGTGCAGACAGTTTATCACAGATGGATCAGCATTAGCCTGCAGGAGAGAGACACGCCAACTCAAATGTGCATACTGAGGCAGGTTAAAAGGAGGTAATACATGTACATAGCAAAAACTTAAATCACAGGGCCAGGGATATAGCTCAGTGGCACAGTGCCTGCCTGGCAAGGACAAGGTCCTGAGTTCAATTCGTGGTACAAAAAAACCAAAAAACAACAACAACAAAAAACACACAAAACCAAAAACAAACAAACAAAAAACCCTTAAACCACAAAAGAAAATTATACTCCTCTTTCCTAAGCTGCTCTCCAGGGGCCACTACTGTCCAAGATTTCCTATGTTCCCTTTAGAGTCCACCACAGAAATGCTGGCTATCAGCACCCATCTTCTATTCTTGGGAATGGCTGTACAGACATGGTCCTGTGGGGGTTCCCGTGGAGGCACACACCCCTCTACTGTGCCAGGTCTGTATAGAAAAGCAGGGGGCAGCAGAGGGCACAGATTCCACTACCAACCTGCTGTGTGATCCTGTGTCACAAGTCCTCATCTGAAGAAGGACAACTATGGTACTGCCCTCATCTGTGACGGAGTACAGGAAATCAATAAGATACGTAAAAAGCCTCCCCTAAGCAAACCCCTGCAAGTGTCTGTGATTACAGCTGTACTGCTGACTGTTGGTGAAAAAGAATGGCTGACAGGAAGAATTCAGTCACAAGAGGGCATTCAACAACAGGGCACACAGTACAATAACAGCAACACTATGCCAGTTGTTCACTGAGTATGTTTTGTCCTCTGGGTAGAAATGATCCCCATTAATAAGAGAACCAGAAGGCTCTGGGCCCACATCTCCAGTGATCTTCTGTACTAGGTAGGTCATGGGAGGATGCAGGAGGCTCTCAAGAACAGGAGGCCCCCTGGAACCTATCAGAGGCCACAACTGGCGAGGCAGGTGTATCCACCCAGGCCAAAGGTGGAGTGCGGGCTCTGTGAAGATGCTTGAGAAAGAAGATAACTGAGCCAGGCATGACTCAGTGTTTCTAGAGACTAGGAGAGCTGCTGAGTCATCCTATGGGGCCGAGGGGGAAAAAGGGAGAGGGACAAATGGTGGCACTGATTAGAACCTCTAGGCCTGCCTCCCCATTTATTTGGCAGGTAAGGCCATGCCTGGTGAGTGTTCATGATTAGACTTTAGGATGAAAACCTTACCTAGCCATTAACCACTTTATTCACCTGGAGATGGAGACTTTCTGTACTCTCAACAGATTCCTTTTTTTTTTTTTTTGGTGGCACCAGGAATCGAACTCACAACCTTGCACCTGTCAAACATGCACTTAAGCCACTGAGCCAAACTCCCAGCCCTAGTTTTTTGAGGCAGCATCGCACTATCTAGCTCAGGCCAGCCTTGCACTCGCGTTGTAGCCCAAGCCAGCCTCAAACTCACAACACTCCTCCTACCTCAGCCTAACAGATTCCATTTTTAAAACAAGCATCTAGGGAATCCTACAACAAGGCATCTCATGTCTGTGGCAAACCTTTAACAGTGTGCCTGGAAATGGGGAGCCAATTTACAGGTACATGCAATGGCCTCAAAACAAAATACACATTTAGAATAATCTATGTAAAAATACTTCAAATAACAAGCCAGGGAAAAAGATATCTGAGAGCCAGCCCTCTGCCTGAGGTGCCATCAGCTGAGAGAGAATAGCAGCCCTACGTTAGATGTCTGGGGCCCATTCACTGTACCTTCTCAGATATGTGCAAGGTGGTCCTGCCACTGCTGAGGCTCCATGATCTTTACTGATGAGTGTCTGGTATGCCCTATTCAGACAGGCCTGACCCCCAGTGAAGTTCTGGAGAGCCCATGGACAGCAACACAGACTTAGCACAGAAGTTTATGGCATCATTGTCCATGAGATTTCCTCATCCCCAAATTTGGACCCAAACTTAACTAGGCCTTCAACATTAACTTCTAGTTCACAGGAAATACAGAGGCAGACAGCAAGTCTGACAGTCTACACAATGAGAAAAGTCCAAAAGTAAAACATGTAATATGACAAGGGAGGGAGAGCTCTAGTCTGGCAGAGAAACACACATCACACGTACTGTTGGACTTGGTTTACTTCCTGGTTCAGACAGATCAACTGGAAAAATGGAAATCAGGAAAAGTTTCAATGGATCATCTACTAGTTAACATCAATCTATCATGGTGAGTTAAAAGGGCATTATGACAGAAAATAAATGTCCATAAATGTCCATAGTTTATAGAGATGTCTTTGAAATATGCAGGAATGAAAAGGCATGAGGTCTGGGACTTGTCTTGAAATACTGAGTGAGAAGAAACAGGCCCAAGGGAGAAAGGCAGGAGCTCTGGGTCCCTAGAGATGGATGCATGATGTTTGTCATACTGGTTTTGTTTTGTTTTGTTTTGTTTTTTGTCTTTTTGAGACAGGGTCTCATTATGCAGTTCAGGCTGGGCTTGAGCTCACTGTTTTGTTTTTGTTTTTTTGGCCTTTTTGAGACAGGGTCATGCTATGCCATTCAGGCCAGCCTTGAGCTCACTTTGTAGCCCAAGCTGGTCTCAAACTCACAGCCATCCTTCTGCCTCAGCCTCTCGAGTGCTGGGATTACAGGTGTGAGCCACCATACCTGGTCTGAGCTCACTTTGTACCCCAGGCTCGTCTTGAACTCACAACAATCCTCCTGCCTCAGGCTCCCAAGTACTGGAATTACATGCATGTGCCACCATGCCTGGCTCATCACACTATTCTTTATAGTTAGGGGTTTGTTTAAAACTTCTCAAAGTTAAAAAATAAATACAGCCGGGCGTGGTGGCGCACGCCTTTAATCCCAGCACTCGGGAGGCTGAGGTAGGCGGAGCGTTGTGAGTTCGAGGCCGGCTTGGGCTACAACGCGAGTGCAAGGCCGGCCTGAGCTACATAGTGCGACCCTGCCTCAAAATACCAGGGCCGGGAGTTTGACTCAGCGGCTCAAGCGCCTGTCTGGCAGGTGAGAGGTTGTGAGTTCAATCCCCGGTGCCGCAAAAAAAAAAAAAATAAAAATAAAAAATAAATAAATAAATACATTTTTGCCTTTAATCCCAGCACTCGCGAGGCTGAGGTAGCAGGAGCGTTGTGAGTTCGAGGCCGGGTTGGGCTACAACACGAGTGCAAGGCCGGCCTAAGCTACACAGTGCGACCCTGCCTCAAAAAACCAGGGCTGGGAATTTGACTCAGCAGCTTACACGCCTGCCTGACAGGTATGAGGTTGTGAGTTCAATCCCCAGTGCCGCAAAAGAAAAAAAAAAAAACATTTTTAACCGACTACTGAAAAGGGAAGAAAAACTTATCCACTCTAAAATACCAACTCTACAATACTTAACCTTTTCCCCATTATTCAAAATGATAGCAAGCTGAAGTCCTATGATACCCTGTTCTCTACTGGTTTTTTTTTTTTCCTTCAGTACCAGGGATTGAACCCAGGAACTTAGCATGGAGCTACAACTCAACCAGTTTTTATTATTTTTTTTGAGACAAGGTATCACCAAATCATTCAACTGCCTACACTGAACTGGGTGTTGTGGTGTACGCCTGTAACCCTAGCACTCGGGAGGCCGAGGCAGGTGGATCAGCACCAGTTTGAGACCAGCCTGGGCTACGTAGTGACTTCAAGGCCAGCCTGACCTACATAGTGAGACTGCCTTCAAAAAAATAATAATAATAATAATTAAAAAATAAAAATAAAAAGTTGCCCAACTTGGGCTCAAACTTGTGATCCTGCCACCTCAGCCTCCCAGAGTGCTGGAATTACAGGGGTACACTGCCATGCTCAGCTTTCCTGCTGCTTTTATGTGGCAGTAATCAGTCTATACTTTTGAAGGTTCTGGTCTTGTCCCCACCTCTCATCTTTCAAAGCCATAGGAAAGGCCACTGTAGAGTAATAACCAGTGTTTAATAATTTCCCAACTACAAAATTATTTCCAACTTAGCCAGGTGTGGTGGTGCACCCCTTTAATCCCAGCACTCGGGAGGCTGAGGTAGGTGGAGCACTGTGAGTACGAGGCTGGCTTGGGCTACAACATGAGCAAGGCCGGCCTGAACTACATAGAGTGACGCTGCCTCGAAAAAAATAGGGTCAGGAGTTTGGCTCAGTGGCTTAAGTGCCTGCCTGGCAGGCGCAAAGTTGAGAGTTCGATCTCCAGTACCACAAAATTATTTCCAACTTAATTATTAGTATAAAAATTCCTATACAATTGTAAGTGCTGCTTGCTTTCTTGACAATATATCTAATGGTAGGACTGCTGGCCTAAGTGCATTATATGTTCAGCTGTCAAATGCTGTTCTTCACAGAGGAACACCAGCCTGCACAGTCCCAGGATGGACAAAAGCTGCATCTCACTGTCCATCCTACAGGAGTTATTGGTATTGACAACTGGACTGCATTTGTCATAGTTTTTGTTTATTCACTCGCATGTTTTAGTTTGTTTTTTTGTTTTACTTTCTCTTTATAGCTGCTTGTATTATATAATTTATGTAAGAAATATAAGAATACTGTAAAATTACCAACACTTTGGAAAAGGCTTAAGCAGAAAATGAAGACTGACTTCTGAAACCTCATGCCTTGGAATGCCAACATTAACAAGTCATTTTTATTTTTTTTTACTTTTTATTTTTTTGGTGGTGCTGGAGATCAAACTCTAGACCTCACACATCCTAAGCAAGTGCTCTAGGCTAAAGCTATTCCCTCAGCCCATTTTGGAGGTTTTCACCCCGGGCCTTAAGCACGCGAGGCAAGTGTTCCACCACTGAACTATTATACCGTCAGCCCTGAAAAATCATTTTGCTTTAATCTGCAGGGGTTTGTTTTGTACTGTTTTGTTTTGTTTTGTTTTGTCTTTTTGGGACAGGATTTAACTATGCAGCTTGGCCTGGTCTTGAACTCACTTTGTAGCCCAAGCTGGCTGCAAACTCGCAGAGATCCTCCTGCTTCAGCCTCCCAAGTACTGGGATTACAGGAATATACCACCATGTCCAGCTTCAGTTTTTTACTTATCAAAAACAACAGTCCGATTTTAAGAAATATAACTCTACTTAAAAGGGCCTTTTCTGAATCATTTTGATTTGAACTATTTACAGTGATACCTGCATCTCCACACCAAATAAACCCCAATGGAAAAAACACTTAGACACATAAAATTGAAGTTTCCTTTCTCTGAACGTTTTCAGGGCACACACTGCCCCTTATCCCCAAAATTCAGTGATTTCTTATTAGTACTTTTCTTGGTTTTTTCTTTAACCTGAATACTAAGATTTTAGTTTAGCAAAAATAACTCATACATAGCATCTTTTGTCTTAAAAGAAAAACACAGGGCTGAGGATTTAGCTCAGTGGCACAGCACATGCCTGGCAAGCACAAGGTCCTGAGTTTGATTCCTAGTACCAAAAAAAAAAAAAAAAAAGGAAGAAAAACACAGTAACACATGTCCCAGAGGTTCACCACCATACGGTCACTTTCTGTGTATAAGGTGCTATGCAGACCATGTGTGCCTGGCTAGAAAGAGTTACTAGTATCTTACGTGAAAACTTGACAGTGGAATATTTCAGAAAAATTTCATCATTTAGCAAAACATAAGTTTCCTTGGTATTTCAAAGTTCCTTTATAACACAAGCTAGTCATTACCCACAGGTACAGTTTTGTTCATTTAGGTCCCTTATATTCCACCCTTATATTTTGACAGGTTTATAGAAAATGCATTTCCTATGATTCGTGAAAACAATCTCTGAGCTACAAACTGCCTTAAGAAACTATTAGAGCCAGGTGTGGTGGCACACGCCTTTAATCCCAGAACTCCGGAGGCTGAGGCAGGAGGATCATTGTGAGTTCGAGACCAGCCTGGGCTACAAAGTGAGTTCAAGGCCAGCCTGAACTGCATTGTGAGACCCTGTCTCAAAAAATAGGCCCTGGGATTTAGCTCAGTGGAGTAAGTGCCTGCCTGGTAGGCGCAAGGTTGTGAGTTCAATCCCTGTACCAAACAAAACAAAACAAAACAAAACAAAACAGATGAATGAATAAATAAACAAAGTATGGTCTACCCATACAATGGAATGTTATCTGACCATAAAAAGGAGTCCTCAATACATGTTACAACATGGATAAACTTCAAAAACTTCCTAAGTGAAAGAAGCCAGATGCCAAAGGTTAAGCACTGAATGATCCCATTTATATGAAACTTGCAGAATAAATCCACAATGACAGAAAATAGACTGGTGGGTTTCAGGGGCTGGAAGGGGAGTGAGAGTGGGAAATAACTGTTGATGGGCTGCTGGGTACAGGATTTTCTCTTTAGAGTGGTGAAAATGTTCTAGATCTAGAGAGTGCTAATGTGTGACAGGTAGTGAGACAAGGTGGTAAATATCACGAATGTACTAGAAGCTAGTAAACTGTACAATTTAAAATGTTACATACTGTTATATGGATTAAAATAAAGAGGGAGTTAGGCGTGATGGGACACACCTGTAATCCCAGCACTCTGGAAAGCTAAGAAAGGAAGACCTTACTTTTGGGCCCAAACTGGGCAATTTAGTGAAAGTCTCAAAACAAAAAAGAAATAAAAGGGCTTCTGGGGCTACAGAAGTTCAGTGCAAAGACCTTGAGTTCAATCCCCCATACTACAAAAAATTTAAAAATTAAAGGTAAAGTAAAACTATAAAAGAGGGGGAAATGAGGTAGATTCTGCCCAAATACCAGGAAAAGCAAGTGCTATACCGGCCCCAGCCTGAGTTGAGTCGATGACACACTCACTGGAAATGCGCTCCTTTTCCTTCCAATCTTCCTCTCTGACTGAAAACTATTTTTATAAACACTCACCTTCAGTGCAAATACCACATTAAAAAGAATCATGGTAGGTGCTTCTCTCTTCGGGGACGGATCTGTTTTGGAGACCTGTAAAAGAAGCACTGATGCTAATAATTAAAAAGCCATGACTTTCCAAGGAAACCTGTTTAATGCCATTCTACTTCAAGCATGGGAAAAGGACCCAGAGTGTAGCAGAATCAGAGAAAAACAGCCTGGGGTCTTTGAGAAGTGATTGCCCTTTGCTCTAGAGATGCGCCCATTGCACAAACAGACAGAGTCACAGAGTGACAGGAGTGGGAAGGTCAGTGCTCTGACTGCCCTGCTCAGTGGAGGTAAAGTAACAGTGCCCAGAGAAGACAGGATGGAGAGAAGCTCAAGTGAGTGGAACACCAGACCCACACCCTGCTGCTATCCTGTGTCCACCTGTGTCTATACCAGCTGTCTCTGCAAGCACAAGTATTCAGACCATTTAAAGACAGGGCAATTTTCAGTATCAACAAGGGCCTAAGCAGGCCCTGTGAGGTAGAGCAGACAGGCTCACTTCACAATCTAATTCTTATCTCAGGTTTTAGGTTGGCACCCAGCAGCTTTAGTCAAAAACACCAAGCCTGAAATAAAGCTAAGGGCCACAAAAGAACTCTTCAAAGCCAACAACAAGTTTCATCACTATGGGGAGTCACAGCATGAGGCCCCAGTTCTCTTTCCTGCCCACCCCCACAGGGAGTAACTGCTGGCTTCCAACTCTCCTGTGCCTCACCCACAGACAAGGCAGCCCTATCTGTGAAAACATGATGAGAAGGGAGGCTGCTATCCAAGGAGCTCAACATATCCAACTCCCACAGCTGTTCCTTCCATGGGCTTAATCAGAGAGAAGGTTTACACATCACAGCACACATAGTCACCCATTTCTGGGTGGTATAAATGTAGCTAAATCCTCTATGTTATACCAAAACACTTCAGAATCTGAGTAATAAAAATTAATTAATTAATTAATTAAAAAGAATCTGAGTAATGCTGTTACCGACCCTGTGTGCAAAGACTGACTGGCAGGCTCTGTTACACAAGTTCCGTTGGAAACTGTGCATTCTACCTTGCTGATACTCTTTCCCTAACACTCATTCATTAGAGAACATATACAGAAAGTTTAGCACAATAATAAGTGCTAAATAATAATAACTTTGGCTATTAGGATATTATTTAATAAGAAGAAATGCTTGCATCATTTTATAGGAAGCTCAGGGTTTGACACATGCTGACATTCACTCTGTTGGCCTCTCCTGGAAACTTATATCTTATATACAGGGAAGATCTTAGTCATACAAACAATAGAAGCTAATGGCAGGGGGCTGTGGGTATAGCTCAGGGCTACAGTGGCAGGCCTCCCAAACCCAAGGCCCCAGGGTGCCACACTAGCAAGGCATTAAAAACAAAACAAAACAAACAAACAAACAAACAAAAAACAGGTTGTTACAGAGACTGAAGTAACTGGGTACAAGGACCCCCAAGAGCTCTTGACAAGTACCTGATCGGATCTGTTGCCCAATGGCTGACTTGCCCAAAACCAATGTCAGCACAGTTCAGAGTCCTCCTGAAGGAAATGGGTCAGGCTTGCCTGCTTGGAGAGAGCCCTACCTGCCCAAGAAGGACCACACCTGTCAGGGAGGGTCGTACCTGACCCAGAGCGTGCTGCAGCAGTGTCGGGTGCCCAACGAACCGCACATTATCAATCTTCAGTTCAAATTTTTGGCCACACATTTCAGACTTGGTTGCCAAAATTGTTGCCAGAATAGCATCTGAAAACCTTCAAATGAAAAAAAGGTAGGATGGAAATAAGTTAATGTACTTTCACTGTACCACCCCCTAGTACCTCCAGAGGGGAGGGTCTCAGTAAATGGTAATCGTGGCTCTGCCCCCAGCACTGGTGGACATTTCTGAGGCCCCCAGAAATGTGGTATTCTTGTAGCAATTCCAAAGTTAGGGTGTAAAAATCACCAGAATTACAGGTAAAAGGCACGAGAAACACAAGCTGAAGGCACATGCTGTCATTCTTGCATGCTCTATGAAATTAGGAGAGAAACAGCTGCAGTTTGCATTTAAAAGAAGGATCAGCTGGAGCTGGCACTGCCCGAGAAGCCACTCATTAAGGCTCACAGGCAGAGGGGCCTCTCCTAGCTGTACTCATGTTTGCTAGACTGTCCATCACACAGCCTCTCCCCCACAGTGCCACATACAGGACCAGATGCCTGCAGTGTGCTACTTTGTTCACACCATAGCTGACAGTCCTTCCCTTAACCTGAACAACTAAACTTTCCAGTTCATATTAAGAAAGGAATTCTGTGCAAGACATATAGACCCACTGTGTTACAGGAATGCAAGGATGCCCAGAACTGACTACCATGAGGAAGTGGGAACAGCTGGGTGTGGGTAAGACCTCACCCTTTCCAAAATGCATCTGTACATTTGCATCCCTACTGGCAATCCAGATCTGTCCTAGCTGGGGGATTCAGATAAGGGAGAGCCACCTACAGGGAGGAGCACACTAGCATGTGGCTGCCTCTTATCTCAAAGCCCAGAGCCTGAAGCCTTCTCCTCCAGAAGCACACGTAAACTGGACACACAGTTTCTGATCTGGACCCAGAAGGGAAAGAACCCTCCATGCTCAACTAGCCACCAGAAAAGGCATTTCTAATACCTGGGTCAAGAGGGTTTACTGTCTCGGGGAAGGTAGCTCCAGCTTCCCGAGAGCCATATTACAGCACATGGGCTGGAAGAATCCCCACAGTCCTGAAAAAGACCACTGGGGACAGATACTCCAATGTTCATCTTTTTTTTTTTTTTGTACCAGGGATTGAACTCACAATCTTGCGCCTACCAGGCAGGCGCTTATGCCACTGAGCTAAATTCCTGGCTGTATTTTTTGAGACAGGGTCTCACTATGCAGTTCAGGATGGGCTTGAACTCACTTTGTAACCCAGGCTGGTCTCGAACTCAAAACGATCCTCCTGCCTCAGCCTCCCGAGTGCTGGGATTAAAGGCATGCACCACCACGCCTGGTTCCAATGTTCATTTTTGGTCATGTTTTTCTCCTGGATGCCTTCTTGGTAGGGAAAGAGGGAGATTTAACATAATTCCTCCATTTTATGATTAAAAAAAAGCAAAAAAGGAAGGCCAGCTTCAAAACTGCCACAGTTCAACTTTGTAATGGCAAATGACTATGGGATAAAACATGTCTAGAAAGGGGTCATTCAGTTCAGGAAACCCCTAAACAAACTAGATACAGAGAGCTGGTCAGAGCAGGCTGCCTTGTCTTTTACACAGTCAGGTTACAGTCTAACTTTCCAAAATTAATCTTGTCAGAGACTAATCTGGGACCCATAGCTGAGTCCTTCACTCTCCTTCCTGGGCATACTCATCTCTAGAGTAACTAAATCAGACACAAAATATTCCAGTGTCTCAGACCAAAGCCATCATAGATTTTCTTCAAAAACTATACATGGCTCACTCTGCCCTGTAAGTCCTGCCTAAGGGACTCAGATTCTGGGCAGTAAAACTTTACCAAACATTTCTGTTCTAGAGACATTTTATGTCTAATTTAAAAAAATAAAAATAAAAACCAGCCAAACCAACAAAAAAAACAACCATTCATTCTGCCACCCAGTGATTCAGAGATAGAAGGTCAAACATTTCCACCATTCCAGAAAGCTCACCTACTGTGATGGCCAAAAATCACCACTAAAAACAGGAGTCCCTGTGCTTTTGAATCTTCCATTGTGCTTCATTCTATCACATGTGCATTTTTCATGTTAAACTGCAATTACTTAAAACTCTTCTCCATGCTTCTAAACTAATTTTCCAAAGTTGGAGTATAGTCTTTTCCCCCTTAGTTTATGCATTAATTGGGCTCTTTTCCCCATGACTTTATTTATTTATTTGTTTATTTTTATTTATTTATTTTGGCACTAGGGATCAAACTAACAACCACGCACTTGCCAGGCAGGCGCTTAGACCACTGAGCTAAATCCCTGGCCCTATTTTTTTTAGACAGGTTCCCACTATGCAGTTCAGTCTGGCCTTGAACTTACTTTGTAGCCCAGGCTGGTCTCGAACTCACAACCATCCTCCTGCCTCGGCCTCCCGAGCGCTGGGATTAAAGGCATGCATCACCACGTCGAGCTCCCCATGACTTTATTTTATTTTATTTTATTTTTTGCGGCACCGGGGATTGAACTCACAACCTCGCACCTGTCAGGGCAGGCGCTTAAGGCACTGAGCCAAACTCCCGGCCCTGGTTTTTTGAGGCAGGGTCGCACTGTGTAGCTCAGGCCGGCCTTGCACTCGCGTTGTAGCCCAAGCCGGCCTCGAACTCACAACGCTCCGCCTACCTCAGCCTCCCGAGTGCTGGGATTAAAGGCGTGCGCCACCACGCCCGGCTTCCCCATGACTTTATAACGTCTAGTATATAATATTTTTACTTCCCACATCTTCGCTCTGCATAGTCACCTTGCCCTTCCTCCCAACCACCTAAGAAAAAAGATGGTCAACTAGCAGGTGAAGTGTGCAAGCTGTTTGTGTGTGTGATGTAGCTAAGAGTTACACTGAAACTGCCAGGCACAGAGTTAGTCTTGTCCTTTTGTTTACACACTGGGGGAAAAAAATTTAGTTTATTAAATGTTTCATGAGCTGGGCGAGGTGGCACACACCTGTAATACCAGCACTCAGGAGGCTGAGGCAAGAGGATCGTTGTGAGTTCAAGACCACCTTGGGCTACAAAATGAGCTCAAGGCCAGCCTGAACTGCACAGTGAGACCCTGTTTCAAAAAGACAAAAAAAAAAAAAAAAACATTTCATGTAACTGCATCCAAGTTCTTCCAGACTGCACACTTGGGCTTTCTCTGTGTAGTGACTTTTTAATTCTAGTATCACAATCTGGAAATCAGACTGTTGCTTTCACACAATGTATGTAGTGTCTCATGACTGGACTTTGCTTCGTTTTACAGTATCTGTACTACTTGTATTTTTCAAGAGCTATTTTGTAAACAGTAGATGTATTTCTCCATTGAAAACAATAAAATTTTTAAAAAACAGCAAAAAATAAAAAAATAAAAATAGCTGCTCTGTGTTGAAGAGCCACAGACATATCTCATCCTGGCCCTTGGGCACCAATTCAGGGATACAAGTTACTATGGCTATGGAATGGGTCCTGGGAGTCTCAGAGGCAAGCACTCGAAGCCTAGCTTATGTCTATACACGCCCAAATTCCAACATGCCCCTGTGACAGTCAAATAAAAAGCTCTTTCCTCCCTAAAGACCAGGGCCCAAAGAGTGAATAAACTGGAAAATTGAGTGCTATTGAAGTTAAAAGTTACACTGCCTTAAGAGACCCTCTAGGGAGGCCCTTTTGGGGTAGCCAGCAAGGTGGAGCTGGTCACTCAATTTACGGAGCAAATCTGTCTCATAAAGAAATCCACTTGTCACCATTTAATATTGCACATTTATGATGAAAAGATGCTTGTGCTGGAGATATAGCTCAGTGGCACAGGGCCTGCTTGGCAAGCACAAGATGGTGAGTTTAATTTCCGGTACAAAAAAAGAAAGAAAAAAAAAGATGCTTGGGTAGCCGGGCCTGGGGGCGCATGCCTGTAATCCCAGCACTCGGGAGACTGAGGCAGGAGGATCATTGCAAATTCGAGACCAGCCTGGGCTACAAAGAGAGCTCAAGGCCAGCTGAACTGCATAGCAAAAACCTGTCTCAAAAAGACAAAAAAGGGCCGGGGATTTAGCTCAGTAGCATAAGCACCTGCCTGGCAAGTGCGAGGTCGTGAGTTCGACCCCCGGTACCAAAAAAATAAATAAATAAAAATAAAGATGCTTAAGCCAGGCGTGGTGGCGCACGCCTTTAATCCCAGCACTCCGGAGGCTGAGGGAGGAGGAGCGTTGTGAGTTCGAGGCCAGCTTGGGCTACAACATGAGCGCAAGACCGGCCTGAGCTACATAGTGCGACGCTGCCTCAAAAAACTAGGGCAGGAAGTTTGGCTCAAGGGCTTAAGCGCCTGCCCAGGCAGGTGCGAGGTTGTGAGTTCAATCCCTGGTGCCGCAAAAAATAAATAAATAAATAGATAAATAAATAAAGATGCTTGTGTTACTTCATAACTTACATAGTGTCTGTTGATATAATACACAAAAAGATGCAATTACACCATGAGATTGGAGGAGGCGCATAATTTAATCATAACAAATCAAATAGTAAACAATGGACAATATTTAGTTTTTGTTTCCAAAATTTACAAAAATCCTTTTCATGGTGAGAGCCTGGTAAACGGACTGTAACACAGTAAAATAGATGTTACAAAAACTAAAGATTTCTGCACTAACTTAGAAACTCCAGACTCCAGCAAAGCACAGGGAGATGTAACAGCTCAGCTGGAAAACAGGCCAGGACTTCTATTCTTGCCAAGATATTCTGGAGTAGGGCTTGTTCACTAGCTTAGCCAAAAAAAGGGAGGAAGACAAGAGTCTAGAAGAAAACTCAATGTTCCCCCACCTGCCTCCTTCCTGGGAGCTCATGAATGCTGTATGTATCTCCATGACCCAAAGGGGATGCACTGGGTGGGGGGGGGGCGTTCTACTGCATCCGTGCTTTCCTAAATAAACAGCATATCTATTCCAGAACATTTTTTGCCACTAGGGAGCATACCCAAACATACCTAAGTCTAAGCATCGCACTGTAAACCCAAACTTGGGAGAGGTCCCCACTAAACCCCTTTGAAAACTGTACAAGGAGCCTCAATCACAGGTCTCAGTGTGGCAGGACAGAGATGAACCACCCCACTTCAACTTACCTCCTACTTGAGGGGAGGAGATTTACATGGCATACTTGGCCCAGAAGTCTCTCTGGTGCCATCCAATCAATCCTTGACCTCTTGGGTAATATGAAGCAGCGAAATAACTCTAAGGGGAGAAAGGGCAAGCCATGCCCAAGTCTGGGTTCTTATACGGGGACTGGAGCAGTGAGATCCAAGCTAGCACCTATATGCCTCGTTAGTCATTCTTTAATATTGAGGGAAATCAGGAATTAAGCACAATTACAAGAAAAGAAGGCAGCCAGAATCAAGACACAAAGACAGTGGAGAGGTTTTAGTCTTACCCTGCAACCAATTGCTCATCGGTTGGAGGACATGGCTCACTGAAATGGGAACAGCACCATCAAGACCAAACAAAAACATTTAAAAAAAAAACAAACATGAAAAGCCACAGTGTGGTTGTTGTTCTGAGATGGGGTCTTGCTATGTAGTTCAGGCTGGTCTTGAACTTACTGTGTAGCCTAGGCTGGCCTCGAACTCAGCAATTCTCCTGCTTCTGCCTTCTGAGTGCTGGGATTACAGGCATGCACCGCCACGCCTGGTTTACAATGTTATTTTATAAAAATAGTATTAAACTATAGCAGAAGTATCTCTATTAAGCATTAACTAAGTGTCAAAGCTAACAACTTACCAGACAAGAAAGAAGATAGACTTTCCCCATGATGAACACTTAGCACAGGGTTTCCTAATACTCAAATTTCACATATATATGAGATAGGAGGGGACAAGGTCACTTTTAAGAGGCAAACAAAGCACTGCAAGACCTAGATCAAACTCAAGTGGCACAAAAATTCACTGGGAACTTGGGTACAAGTACCTAATCATTCCAAGAATAGGTCTCTCACCTGTATGTTAAGAATTCATCTGCATAGGACCAAATAAGAGCCTCATAGTTTGTAAAACCCTTCTGAAAACCGTAGTACCACATGAATTTATCAGCTCAGTTCCTGAGATACTGTGATTGTCAGGATGGCTGACATTAAGCACCTGTCTGGCAGGTGCGAGGTTGTGAGTTTGATCTCCGGTGCCGCAAAAAAAAAAAAAAAAAAAAAAAAAAAAAAAAAAAAAAAAAAAAAAAAAAAAAAAAATAAAAATATAAAA